>VDFB02387204.1:0-14976 GCA_007258455.2 Sequoia sempervirens
GGTACTCAAGAAAATTTGAGTTGTGAAATTGAGAACAATAGAAAACAATTTGAGTATCTTATCAGTAGGTTGAGTGATCCAAATGCTTCAACCACAGAAAGAATGCTTCTAGCAAATTCATTGAAAGACATGTTAAAAAATGTAGATGCAATCACCCAACAAATATCTGGATGGCAAGATAGGAGGCATACAACTAGGGCATATTATGCAAACAAATTATCATATAAACAAGTAAAAGATTTAAAAATTATTAAAGGTGATTTGTGCTCTCTATTTATTGACCCTAAAACAAATCAAAATCTTACCCTCAATGCAAAGAGGTTTCCTATTCATTGGTGCCACCACCAAGAGATTAAGAACCATTTTTATGAAAGATGGTATATGGTCTTTGATTACCAACCATGCAATAATTGTGAAGTCCCCCAATATTTTCTTAGGAAACTATACAGTGAGTTTGTATTGAACCAAATCCCAAATTATTTTGATATGAGGGAGCTCTAGGGGAGAGGTGGGGGGTCAGCTCAGGATAGGCCCGGTGAACAGCCGGATCCTACACAGCAAGGGAGACGATCTCTCGCTAGGCTGCCTCATGAGTAGATTGTGATGCCTGCCGTTGCGAAGGAGAGTGCCGACATAGAGACATTGCAGGCAATCACAACTTTGACCCAGAGTGTCATCCATCACACTAGCCCTATTGTACAGTGCCATCCAGGGGAGTCTTCAGGTGGTGACCTTCGAACCCATGTGTGTCAATCTTGCAGGGCGACTTGTTCGTATGACCCTATCGGCACTCAAGAGGGTGCTACGCAAGATCTATATGCTACTACGTAGCCTGATCTGTATGCATCTACAAGGATGGAGAGGACGACTAACATTTTGCATGATGCATATGGCATTCACACTCAGGTAAAATTCAACATGTTCATTGAATTTAATTTATTAAATTTTGATTATGAAATGAAAGATTAACTAGTTTAGTTTTATTATTTTAATAAAATTGTAGGGTCACAGTGTAGAGACTGGATACACCAGTCATCCACCTACTTATTTTTGCAGTACACCTATCGGTGGGGTTTGTAAAGTTAGTAAACAATTATAAATTTATTACATGTATTAATAGCATTGTTTTACGAATGGTATTTTAATATGTGATTTTGGATGTTGAATATGGTACTGTTGCAGGTTTCAAGGAAACACCTCCGAGTGCCAGTAGATTTGATCAAACGTTCATGGAGGTAATATAGAATTTAAAGAGAACTTAAGTAATGAATTCTAAGTTTAATAAATTTGTGTAGTTTATATTCATATTGTTGACTTTACGTTGCATTACACAGATCATTCAAAATCAAATCATTACTTCAAATTCGATAACTAATAATCAGAAATATATTTGTTTAATAATTGCACTCAAAATTTTGTCCATTAGATCTCATACATTATAAGTCATCACATGGATCGCTATTGTAACTTTTTTGTGATTAAATAATTTGTTGTTTTATTTTCAGATGTTGGTGACAGAAACACCGCCAAACATTACGAGGGAAATGGATATTGGTGTTTCCTCCACTATACAATCCTTGATGGCTCTGATAGGGGAGGTATGTGGCAAATTACTAAATTTACATTTACATTCATTGTTATAGATGAACTAGTTTTGGTGAAAAATCAAACCATTATTGATTCATAGTTTAATTCCTATTTGGATGGTTTATACAAGGCTTGAGCATGCCTGAGCATCGGTGTGCAAATATTTTCATCGAGGAGAGTGATCGTGAGATGGCCGTAAGTGATTATTTTGTTAAATATATTAATTTTTGATGCAGGAGCATCCATGGGCTCGTGCAATCTTGCATCAACAAAAAAAAAAAAATTAATAATTTTGTTTGGTTTTCAATAAATGGTTGCCACAAATATTTCTAATTAATGCAATAATGTAATTTTAAATTAAATTACATTAACAATTCATGTTGAATCAAAAAGCAGTTGTTGCAAAGGAAATGGAAGTGCAAAAATTCAAAATTTGGATTTTTGCAAGTTAAAGGCGATTTTTAAGATTTTATTTTTAAATAAAATCTCAACTTCCACAAATCCTTAAAAAATAGGGACTATCAAAGTGGGTTCCCATTTGATCAAATTGGAAACTTTGATGAGTGAGTTCAATTTTGGAAACTGCTGGTAAAGTGTGTGTGTGAGAAGTTTGATTTTTGATTTATTTGAATTTCAATTTAGAAATTCTCTCCTTGGATTTTTGGGAAAGATTATTTTTTAGTTTGAAATGGAAATGAATTTGAAATTGAATTTCATTTTATTCTGGCAGATTTGGAAAGTTTGTAGTAAAAGATAATTCATTTACATTTTGAAGTTAGTTTTCAAAGGCAGGAAAACTCAAAACTAAGATGGATTTTTCTCTAAGGAAAAATTGCAGCAAAGTATGAAGGCTTCAAGAATTTAATTGCAACCATTGTTGAGGAGTGATAGAGTGTGCATGTGGGTTGGTTGTAGTGCTTGAGAAGCACATAAATTCTATGTAATGTTGCAGATTTTTGTAAGGAATTCTATGATGTTGTAAAGGGAATATGTGGCTCCCATAGTCTCAATGAGACTTTATTATTTGTAATTGCAGATTTTCCATTTTAATGAAAGTTTCATGTTACAGTTTTTTTTTTTTTTATACGTGTGTTGAAATTCACAGTGAATGGATAATTTGGGTTGGTGTTGAAATTAAATCAGCAGAGAGGGTTTTGTGTCACCCCCTTCCTGCTTCAATTTTTATAATGTAATTTCTATATATTAATGTCTTTACTTCTTATTGTAACAGTTGAAACTTCACCAGAAGCTAAACACTAGGAGAAGCAGCAGGAGCACTCCTCGAGCATAGCAAAAATGGGTGACAGACTTATCACCATCGGATCACCTAGCAAGGGGAAAGAAAATTGTATTTGAACCAGAGCATGGAGAGAAACGAATTTTGAATGCACAGAGCCCTTTGTTGTATGCTTACATGGAAATTTTGTACATATTTTGTATTGGATATATTTGACATTGAATGCCTATATGGCATTCTCGTAAGCCTATATGGCTATTTTCTTGATACAAATCTTTTTATCGATGGTGTCCATATTTGCAAATTATAAATTCATGGTTCAATAGATATGAGTTATGTGTATTCAAGTGTATACTTTACAACTTAAGCACATATATTTTTTGACTTATGTGTGAACATCGAAAAGTGTGAAAATTTATGTGTTTGGAAGTCAAATGTAAGCCAATTTTGCAATTCTCAGTTCTTGCATACTCGGTCTTATTGACTTATTCCTTCCTAGCACATATTGTGAATATTTCTCATTTGGAGCAGAAGACAAATTCCTCATTTTTGAACCACTCATAGCAAAGAGATTCACAATAAGACTTTAGCATTGGAACACTACTCCATACTTCTCTTTTCTAGACCATAAAGGATTGAAAATTCTTAATTTGATGCAATGATAGTCGTGAGATGAGAATTTATATAACCATGCCTATTTTGAAACTTCACATCTAATACTACATCAATAAGAACTTAAGAAGTGTTGCATAAGAGTGTTAGGGTTGATAGGCCTTCTCTTCCCTAAGGGAGGAGAGCCTGCATCTTGAATTTTGAACAAAATTTTAAGAAGCAAACATTTTACCTAAAAGCTTCAAACCTAGATGACATATTTGGCTAAGTCTATCTTGAAAATTATCAATGCGTTCAAACTCTAAAGGAGATTCTCCCTGAAAAGAAAACTTTACCCTTTTTCCCAAGGAAAGAAATTGCAGCAAGTTGCATGTGATTTATATCTTATTTCTTTCTCACAGTTCCTGGTCAATCATTCATGACTCAGGATAGTTCCGTTCCAAGGCAAGGACACCCAAAAAATCAATGAGATTCTTCTACGATCTACAAGAAAAAGGTTTTGGCTCTTTCAAAATTTAAATAATTATGTAACACTGCTTTCTTGTTTTCCTTCCACACAAAAAATGTTCACACTTTTCAGATTGATCAATGATCAATAATGGCTAATTGTAAACACTTGACATTTTTATGTTTGAACTTTAATTTATAGTTTTGTATCATGACATTTGAGTAGATCACTAATATTTTAATATTTCACTATGAAAGTGGTGGTGTATTTTTGCTATGTTATTTGACTGTTAATATGGTGGTGTATTCTGAACTTGATTATTGCTGCAAATATGTATATATTTCTAATTTTTATATGTTTTTGTATGACCGAACTCGAAACGAACCCAACCCCAAAAAAAATTTGGTAGAACCCGAGGGTTCACCGAACCTGATCTAAACCAAAACCGAACCATTAACTTAATATTAAAAATAGATTTTTGTAGTTTATATTCATAACGTTGATTACATTGCATTGCACATCTTTCAAAATGAAAGCATTGCTTCACATTTCATAATTAATAACTAGATGCTGATAGATGACAAAATTTCAATTACAATATAGTTTTTACAAAGTCAACCTAAGCAGTTATGCAATTACTTGACATTGCATAACAAATAACTAGGAGCAACTGCCAATTGCATTTGGTTGTCATGAAATTCTATGAGACCACATTTCTTTGAGGCATTTTTTCAAACAGTTCACTACCTTGTCTATACTACCAAATTTTTCATACATGTCTACCAAAGCATTTTGTCAAATAGTTCAAGTGTTGCCTTGTTGCTATGGTGAAAGCAAAAGCAATTAACTTTCAATTAAGCCTTATGGATGCTTGGAAAAATCATCAAAAGCATAATAGTAACAATATCATAGAAAAGAAGCCGGTGAACTCTTTGAAAAAATGCCTCAAAGAAATGAGGTCTCATGACACGATGGAATGCCATGATGACAATCAAATGCTTTTGATTGTCATGGAATTCCATCACCGTGAGACCTCATTTCTTTGAGGCATTTTTTCAAAGAGTTCACTGCCTTGTCTATGCTAACACATTTTTCATACATGTCTATCAAAGCATTTAGCCAAATAGTTCATTTCCTTGCTACTATGGCTAAAATCCTAAAACAGGTGCTTTCAAACAAGCTATGGATGCTTAGAAAAAGTCTATCATAGCATAATAGTAAGCAATAGCATAGACAAGGGAATGAACTGTTTGAAAAAAATGCCTCAAAGAAATGTGGTCTCATGGTGGTGGAATTCCATGACAAGAAAATTGTTGTGGATTTTCATGGCATTCCATCACCATGAGACCACATTTCTTTGAGGCATTTTTCAAAACAGGTTATTTTATAGCATGCATACTACTACATTTATCATACATGTTTACCAAAGCTTTTTATCAAACAATTCACTTCCTTGTTGCTATGGCTAAAATCCTAAAATAGGTGCTTCCAAAAAAGCTATGGATGCTTGTGGAAAAAATATATCAAAGCATACTAATAAGCAATAGCATAGAAAAGGCAACAAACTATTTGAAAAAAGCCTCAAAGAAATGTGGTCTCAATGGTGATGGAATGCCATGACAATCCATAGCAATTTTCTTGTCATGGCATTCGTCATGCCATTCCATCACCATGAGACCTCATTTCTTTGAGGCATTTTTTTCAAAAGTTCCACTGCCTTGTCTATGCTAACACATTTTTCATACATGTCTATCAAAGCATTTAGCTAAGCAGGTTCATTGCCTTTAACATATGGCTAAAAAGCCTAAAAGCAGTGCTTTCGAACAAGCTATGGATGCTTAGAAAAAATCTATCATAGCATAATAGTAAGCAATAGCATAGACAAGGGAATGAACTGTTTGAAAAAAATGCCTCAAAGAAATGTGGTCTCATGGTGGTGGAATGCCATGATGGTGCAGAAGCACCCAAGCTCCTTGAGGATAATTTGGAGAGTCAGGAGATGGCAGGGGTCTTGAAGGCCTATAAACCTTTCGAAAGCATCAATTATAGCATTTTGAAGCCTATAATGGCATTTGGCATGGATGGGTGTAACAGGAAGATCAAAAGTCCTAAGGGTCTTGACAAGGACCATAAGGACCAAATTGACTTGTAAATGGAACAATGGCGTTCTAGGAGTTAAATAGGTATATGATGTTTAATTGGGTTAAATAAGGTTGAATGATGATATGTAATAATTTTTGGAAGCTTTATAGTTAATAGGAGTTAATAAATTGCAATGTTGGAAATTCAAATTTTTGAAATCCAACTTTGGGTGGAAAAGTGAGTTTAGGAGTTTTAATCACAATAATGTAATAAAATAAATTCTAATCAGTTGGGACAGTTGTAGGATGAGTCTATAAGCTTGGAGAAAGCATTTGTATGGAGGGTTGGCTGATATTGCAAGTGTTGTACGGACTGCTACAAAAAATCAATAAAAACTTCAATCTTTTTGCATTTTCTTGAGTTTTTTTGATGAATCTCTTATTCCTTTTGGTGTCATGCTCATTTGGATGGTTTAAGAACTTGTATTTACATGCATTTAACCTTTTGAATGACCTGAATAATGTTGGGAATCAATTTCTTGTGTTATATTGCTGACTGTCCTAAAAAAGTACAAATTTTTCACTAGTTTTGAGAGTCTTCATGAATAAATGATCCATTTCATGGGAAAGTGTGACTGAAAACTTGTGAAATGGATCATATCTAACTTGTATTATAAATATCTAACAAGTTATTGTGCAAGAAAGAGTGATTCTTGGGTGTACACTGAGTTTTAGCAAGGAAAAGGGCATGAAAATGGTGCCTAAAGTGTAGTAGCAGGAGATATAACTTAATAAGGGGTATATTTCTAAGTTGAAGGTGTTTAGATATGTTGAGTTATTGGTGAAAAGTCTGAGAGAAGGTTCTGGAAGTGTTGGGAAAGCTAATTTTCAAGAGGCCCTAGTTTTGGAGCAATTTATTGAGGGTGTCAAAGAAGACTAATACCCTGAAAATATCTAGTTTGGGAACATTTTAAAACACTGTTGAAAGTTTCATAGTCAGGGGATAAGTTTAGAGAGGGGTTGCTTTGAAAAAGTGGGCTAATTAGGCCTTAAATTTGAGGAAACAATAGATTTTGGTAGGTTTGATCTAGAACAAGTGACATAAATGATTTGATATGTTGTGTATCATCATGAATCACATCTGAATCAGTCATTATATTGAGGATTCCTTTGGGGAAGTTGAGTGAAAAGTGAAAAAACCATCGCTAGAAGCCTAGTTGGGCTAGAAGCCTAGTCAAGGTGCAAAAAGTGAGTTTTTTCTAAGACAGAGGTTTGGGGCTTTGAAACCATTCAAGACAAGTTTTTTTGAGTTCCTTGAGATCACTCCAAGGGTTTGGGTCCATTAGGAAAGCATCTAAGTTATAAGTGCACTATTGAGGCTTGTCTCCATCAGGGTGCCTAGAAGAGTTTTTGAGATTGCATCATTGTAATCCTTGAAACTTTGAGATTTGACTAAAGTTCCATCCCCTCTGCATCACATGAAAATAAAATTGTTATGGATCTTCATGGCATTCCATCACCATGAGATCACATTTCTTTGAGGCATTTTTTCAAACAGTTCTTTGCCTTCTCTATGCTAGTACATTTATCATACATGTTTACCAAAGCATTCTATCAAACAGTTCACTTCCTTTTTGCTATGGCTAAAAGCCTAAAATAGGTGCTTCCAAAAAAGCTATGGATTCTTGGAAAAAATCTATCAAGGCATACTAATAATCAATAGCATAGAAAAGGCAGCAAACTGTTTGAAAAAAAGCCTCAAAGAAATGTGGTCTCAATGGTGATGGAATGCCATGACAATCCACAACAATTTGCTTGTCATGGAATTCGTCATGCCATTCCATCAACATGAGACCATATTTCTTTGAGGCATTTTTTCAAAGAGTTCACTGCCTTGTCTATGCTCTTATGAATAGAATTTATTGAAATTGAGGATGCTCTTATAATGTCTCGTCATGGAGTGGTCATGATAAGGTTAAATTCAAATGAATAACTGAAATTGCCTCATCAAGCTTAGTACACATTTTTAATGGCTTAAAATCATAATTGAGATTTGTCAAGATCATGAAAATAAGGATGTTGCATTGCTTTTCTGCTTGAGATTCTCTTGGATGGCTCATAAATCTGCATTTTATGCAAGGGGACACCAATCAATGTTTTTCTGGTTACATACAGATACACAAAGTGAAATAAGATGATAGCATTGGCATCAACCAAAATGACGTGGATACAAGTATAAATTAATAAGAACCGTTGTGCATATACTTAAAAATTAATCCAATGAACCATATGGGTCTACTCTACTCTTTATTGTGTCAAGTATTGCCTCATGGTCAGACTCACGGACCTTCCACAAGGTCTTGTTCAAAGGTCTACCCCCATATTTTCTCAACGAACATTGGATGCCACAACAAGGTTCGAGTAATGAAGAATCTTACGATGCATGTCAAAGTCCTCAAACAGCCAATTTTTAACACTCTTATGTGGGTACCTTCTCAGCCACGTTCCAGTAACAACAACTGAGCTTGTAGGGTATTCAATGTTTTCTCCATCTATAATTGGGGCTTCCAATTTCTTTTTTGCCTCAACACAACGACATAAGTAATAGTATGTACCCTCTTCGTTGTCTTCATCTGCAATAACTGTATAAACATGCCCTAAATTTATATGTGCAACATATCTCTTGAAATTAGTCAACATTATGAATACAGTACAAAGTAAGATAACAATATGGAATTTCAAATACTAAGAAAGTAGATATATTACCTAGTTGAACTAGATATGATACATGGTCAAAGTCAACCGATGATTCCATCTGTGTTAGTTCCAATACCATCAGAGGGCGATACGTGTGAAGTGGGCTAAGATAGCTTGTCAACCATTTGTCAACCCACTCCCCTAACTGACAATCATTCGAACTGCATTGTACACTTGAAGAACAAAAAAGCATGCCATCTTATATTGATACTCCATGAACCTGCATTTGAGCTAAGGAAAGAGTGCAACTCACTCGATCTTGTTAGTGTACAACAATCCTCATATGGTGCAATGTTAGTATCATCCATCAACCAAAAAAATCTACGAACTGAAGACATACCTTCATTACCTGGACCCATCAAACCATTACACCACTTGACGATTGATCTTGCATCTATCAACTATGCACTGTCTTTATACTTTAACTCTTCTTGTGCTAATGCTCTTTTCACGCATGCTCCTACACCGTCATGCTCTCCCTTTCCATGTCCGGCCTCACAAAAGCTCCACATATGTTGAACACGTGTAGTGAGATGCATCCTGCACGACCAGTAGAACATGCACGCGTTCTTGAACTGTGTTGCACAGTTATCTAACCATATTATATGTGTATCATATGATATGCCCCTCTGAGCCAAATGATTGTAGAACATCTGGAAGCAACCTTGCATGAAATCTGGAGAATGTGTGCGATCATCACTAATATAAAAGTGATACTCCCTCAATACCTTCCTTTCGTCCTCTATACTTTCAGTTGCATGTATGAATGCTATGTGCACAAATATCGAAACTTGTGTGGAGTTGTAATACTGTGACTACACCTCACGTTGTGGCTATAGAGTGTAATTCTTTGCAAATTCAACCACTGATACTATGCTACCAAGTGGAAAGGTGTCCTTGCATAGCTTGAATTGTGTGTCCAGCCATCGGGCTCTATGGGTATGCCTTGCATATTCATACACTAGATTCTCACAAAACATGGACATGAACTAATACACTAGAATCTTCTGAATAACCAACTCACACATTTTTGCTTCAGACCCATCTTTTGTAGCATATGCCACTGTTTTATACTTCCCGAACTCTACTAGTTTTTGTCCTACCTCATATGTGCTTTCCATATGTTGACATACTAGCATTCGTTGCAAGCCACCGCAACACTTGCATGAACCATCCAAGCATGTTGTCCTATAGAATATTTGGCCATCCTCTATTTCACATAAAAAATTTGATAAGAACTTTCTTGAAGATTTTGGTGGGGCTTCTATGCCACAATCCTACAAAACATTGTTAGTATGCAAATGTAAACATATAGAATGATAAACATATCATAATGGTTAGAGAATTCAATATGTAGTTTACAGCAACAAGTAGTCGTGTGTAATTTATCTTGACATAATAAGGTTTAAGCATTTCAAAATATCGTTAAAATTTTTGAATTTTAGGATAATCCTTTAGAAATTTATGAAAAAACTGTGTTTGAGCCATATACAAAAATGCTTTGGATGTGGCTCACAGTTTCAACTACTGATTCTCCTTCTTATGACATCCCTTTGATTAGAGATGGCCTTAATTATTCTTCGATAATCTTCAATTAGTGTTCTCAATGCTTCAACAACTTTTTTATTTTGTGTGGCGGTCTCCCGAGATACCCATAATTCATTTGAATCGGTGCCCTCAATTCTTTGCCGCCTTTGAACGGCGTTTAATAAAGTTTTTCTACTAATTCCCATTTTTTCACTTGTCTTTTTAATGAGGCGAGATCTCTTTGTTTGATAGCTTACCAAATTCGATGTAATGACACGTCGGGAGACATTACTATCCTTTGAGCATGAGGTCTTACCTACACTGTCATAAGCATCCATTAGATTCTTCACAATAGTGTTTTCACTTGATGCATTCGATGTTCTCAACCCAAGAGTCTTCATGATGTTTTTGTACTTTAAACCCCGCATCATTTGAACAAATAGTTGACACCTTACAGTCTCATTTAGCCTTTCAAAGAACATTTTCCATATCTTATTAGCATATCTTCTACAAGTGCATTCTGGAATCTTACCTTCCATGTGTTGCAAAATATCTTCATGAATATTAATCAAAAACTTTGGCTTTCTATGCAAAATTCTAGGTGGTGTTCTCTAAGGTACATACATCTCAACATTAGCAATTTCATCAATATTTAATTGAGGTGGGCTAGATTGCATACCTTCAATCGAGGGTGGAATAGAAGACATACCTTGAGGTTCACATGGGGATGATTGCATACCTTGTTCCTCAACTCCGAGTGATGAAGTACTCTCAACTTCAGATGTGGTGGATGGTGTCCAACCATACTCACTTGTGGTATATGGTGTCCCTCCATATTCGCTTGTGCTTAATGGTGTCCCTTCGTATTCACTTGCGGTAGATGGTGTGTCTCCAACTACGGTATTTTCATCTCCCCTAGCATGACTCTTTCACATTCGTGCCCTTTGTGCTGCCAATTTCTTTTCTCTTTTTGACAGTTGAGGTTCCTCTTCAACTGGCTTGTTTTCATCAATCATTCCCAATTTCTGCTTTTCACGAAATTCCCTCATCCATTTTTTCTCTTTATCTTTGATGGCTTGGAGCTGATCATCTATTAGTTTTTTCCTTTGAACAGTTCATTTCTTTGGCATGATGAATAATTTTACCTGTGCAAAAAGTGCTAAGTTGTGAAATTAACTAATTGAAAGCTTTGGAAGCATACACAAAGAAAGTCAATGAAAGATGGTTTGTATAATTGTTTGACAAAATAACTCAATGATAGCTTTGGAAGCATACACAAAGAAAGTCAATTGTTAAATTTAACAAAATTCCTCAAAGAGATGTGGTTTAAAAATGTAATAGGAAGGTGTATCGAATTGTGTGATTTAAAATGTCCATTGACAACGTAAGGTTGTAACATGACAAACTGGTGCAGGAGCACCTAGGTCATGAAATTCCTTCAAAAGGCTAATTTGTTCAATTTGTAATGTTCAGTAAATATGATGAGTGAAGGTCATTAAATGATGAATTTCAATGTATTTGCACCATGAAATAGGTCACTAGGTGATATTATTGAAAAGTTGCTTTTTATAACAAAAGTTGTCAATTATTGTAAAAATGTAAAATTGCACAAAAGCAGGAAGGTGAAGAGTCTTTTTTGTGGACGGGAAAGGATGGGTTGATGAAGAGGAAGAGGAAGTTATTTCAACTGATTTAGACACCTTTAAAAAGAATTGTAAGCTCGAGAAAGGAAGATCTTGTATCCCAAAAATCCATAAAAATTAATAAAAAAACCTTTGCTCAGTTATTTTGGAAACATTTTCTATTCTTGATTTCAAGTTACATAGTGATTCAAGCATGTTCTAAGACTTTATTCTTGTCAGGCAAAGAGACTTCTTTCATTCTTGAAAGTTGTAGGAATGTTAATTCAAATAATCAATCTAATTTGAACTTAGTTTCCTAAGTCTTAGTCTGTGGTTTCCTTAGAATTGTTTAGAGAGTCTAAAAAGTGATTCTTAGCCATTCCACCGATGTAGGGCTAGTAGGTCGGTGGAATGGATCATATTTAGTGTCTTTTCAATGTGAAGATGTGTGTGGCAGGGGTAAATAGAAATAAGAAGTCGGGATACTATTGCATGAACAAAATTCTGAATTTTCTCATTCAAAAAAATGGTGTTTTCAAGTAGGGTTTGAGATAACAACATGTAGAGGAGCTTATAAATGATTTAAAAATAATTTGCAGACATAATGAAGCATGTTTCAATTGTTGGGCGGAGTAGTAGAGGTTTTGCAATTGTTTCATTAAAGAAACCCTCATGGTTGGTGTCTTTTCACCCTATAATAAAATGTTTACTGATTTTGTGTATTGATGGGCATTTCCCATCTTGAAACTTGTTTATTTGTGAGTTTCTACACTTGGCCTAAGAATATTTGCAGGTTTGGTGGATTAGTGAGTAGTTCTATGATGACTTTCTTTGATAAATTGACCTATTTAAGGGCTTTTACCAGTAGACAACATGTTGGTTCTACTCTATTTTGTGAAATAAGTGTATAAACTTTTATAGTATGTTGAAAAGGATCAAATAAACGAGAATCTGTATTGGGATTGTATAAATGCATTATATGATAGAAAAGGAATCACCCAATTAGATGGAATGTTGGCCTCCTAGAGATATTTGGCATTGTTTACTAAAAATAGAGAATATGTAGAAACAACGAAAGGAATGTTGTTAAGTGCTTGGGAGCAGTCTCATTTGTGATGCCACAGTTGTGTCTATGCTTGGTAATGTTTTGAAGGTAGATTGTGAAATATTTGATGATTTGGGCATATGTTTTCAATATATGGCAATGGTTTCTTGAATGCAAAGTAGTCAAAGTGTGTCTATACTGATATATTGGAATATTATAATCAAAACATGATGAAATTGGTATCTTAAAGGTCTGGTGATAGTGTTAAACTAATGCTGCTTGTTGTTGTTACAAATAGTGTTTAAGTGAAGATAGGATGATGGATATGTTGATTTGAGCAAAGATATCTTAAATGGCTGGGATGATGTTTGATTGTAGGTCTAAGGAACAGAGGTGTTTGATTGTTTTTGCCTTGAAGGGGTAAGTTGAGTTGATGAGTGATTGTTGTATTGTTTATGACAAGAACAAAGTTGAAAGTTGATTATGAAAATTGTTACTATACGCTGGAGATGAATTGCATTGTCTTGATGTACTTATAACTTGAAATGAAATAATAAATGGATTTTTGGTTTGAATGAAAGTAGTTTGGATAAGGTTTGACAAGAGATTTGTATAAATTGATCACCACTCTTTATTGATTTGGGGAAGGAAGTTCCCTAAAGAAGAAATGATATTTGAGTGAGCAGCAATCTGATATTGCATCCTGAAACAAAACAATTTGATCAACTTATGGAATAAAAGCTAAACAAAAAAGTAAACAAGCCATAGCAGAATGAAATAAAATATTACAATTTCCACATACCTAAAAAAGAAAAGTTTCAAATAGAGGAGTTCTACCCAATTATGCAGCCTTTGCTTCTTCCTTCCTCAAACTCCTCAAAAATTTGACTTCTTCAAAAGCTTGTTCCCCTCCAAATTTCAATTGTATCTCAATTATCACTATAATTCAAACTTGAATTGATATTATATGCCTCTCAATGTGAAAACTCTGCTATTTCATGCAAAGGTGATGGAAAGAACATTCAAAAGGTGATGGAATCTCAAAATCATGCATGCACACTTCACTCAATCACCAAAAAGCTACTTTTTATCAGAGCACGCGCAAAACCAGGAGAATATGCAGAATGTGGGCCAACATCACGGTTATATTATGATTTTTTACCATTTTAGTGATAACGTGAGTGCATTATTTAATCCTAAATGAACATATCTCTACTAGTTAATAATGCGCTCGCGTTACGATAACCATGTCAGGCTGTGTTGGCATATCGATGAGACACTGTCTGTGTCTCCCCGATGCCAACATAGTCAGCATCTGATATCGCCAAGAGTCCTTACAATCGACAAGAGGTTATATCGAGTTCACCTATTGCATCGACTTTAGTTTTCCCTTCGGCAAGACTATCACTCTCGCCAGGACCTCACGTTGAGCCTTCATGTTAATCCGTGTGCATCCACCAATCAGCGAGACTCATCGCTTTCGCCAGGACTTCATACCAAGGTTCAAAAGTCACATAGACAATAGAACTTACATCAGTGAGACTATCGTCTTTCACCAAGAGATCATACAGAGGTTCAAAGACTTTCTCTAAAGTGATCAGTAGTCAGCAAGACTTTTGTTCATCGCTGAGACTTCACACCGAGACCCCTTTAGTTACATCGAGCACCAAACAGTCGGCAAGATTCCACACATTGGTAAGACTTATAACTGAGCCATCACATGTTACTCTAAGGACACCAACAAAATGCTATCGACGAGACATACCACTCTTCATTGAGAGTTCTTACCAAGTTCTCCAAGTTACCCTGAGACCACTGTTCGCCAAGAGTTATACCTAAGACCCTTCATCATTGGCGAGACTCTCCATCGGTCGCTGAGACTTCATACCGAAGTCATTGTGTCACCGTGAAGACTCCAAGATTTCCCCCATTGGTGAGACCTTTCTTCATCGCTGAGGCTTCTTCTCGAACTAAGCCTTTTGGCCAAGGGTCTCCCCGATAAACAATATATATGGCCTATCAGCTAGAGATCTCCACGTGGTAAGAGAACATACCGAACA
>VDFB02387205.1:0-17609 GCA_007258455.2 Sequoia sempervirens
GGGTAGGGTTTCGAAGACTACATTCTGCATGTTATTTGCGCTGTATATTTTAAAAACTACATATTATCGACTTTAGGGCGAGGTTCTAGCATTTTTTTTTGACAGTGTGTCAATTTTTTGAACTTTTCTTTCCCTTCTTTCACGGTAAATTGCTGCAAGCTTGTAGTCTTGAACAACATTAGGTCTCATTTGTGTTTAAGATTTTTCTTTATTTAGACACTTACCCCCTGTTCCCATGCAGCTGCTTAAGTATGTTTTCTGCTTAAATTTAAGCAGTTTAAGCAGGTGGAGTGTTCCCATGCAAAAAAAAATAATCCTAGGAAAGGATAATTTGGAATCTTTTTAAGTAGCCACTGCTTAAGAATTGAAAATAAGCTGTTGAAAAAAGAAAGGGACTGGAAATAAGCAGCAGCTGCATAATATCAAACATGTCAGATGGCTCCACTAATTTCTTTCCCTCTTTTTTAATATTTGTTTCTATTTTTTCTATTGAATTTTTAATTGCATAAATTATTATTAACTATTATAAATTCAAATTTATGTTGACTGCTTAAAAGTAAGCAGCAAAATAAAATGTTCATGGAACCACCAGCTAAGCAGTAGCTGCTTAAAAAAATAAGCAGTGGCTGCTAACCAAAATAAACAGTACAGCTGCATGAGGACATGCCCTTAGAAAGTTTATGCTTCTGTAGAATTCATCGCACTTTTCTAGTTTATAGCTAGATTAAAGGATGTTCTGCATTTTTCTTTGTTTAAAAGAGTGGAAAAGCAGGACATTACTAGATGTTTTGCTACATATCTTAAATTTAAGGAAAACAGTTTTGTATTTACTCTTTTTTGGGGGGTTTTATTAGGGTTTAGATTGTGTTTGATATAATATGAACAAAAATGTTATAAGGCTTCAGATTCTGCTACCTATTACAGGGTTTTTTCTGAAACTGTATGATACTTTTCTTATGGTTCAAAAATCAATTATTTGAATAGTTCGAGACTTACAAATTTCAATTATTATTTTTATTTTTTTGGCAGAACTGAAGTATCTGCAAGGATTCTGATATGACAACAGCTTTAGCTTTGTGGATACAATTTATTGTCTTCTGTGATGTAACGAATTGTTGGAATATACGTACCTAACATAAATAGGTGTAATAGTGACTATTAGTTAGTGTAGAATGAATTGTTCAGTTGGTGTCATCAGTTCAGTTTGTTATCAAACAATTCTAGTTAGCTGTCAATAAAATTAGTATAAATTTAAGTTGTTGTGGAAGTCTTTTGTAATTATAAATGTGTAATTTGTTTATGAATAAATTATCAATCAGAAATTATTTTTGTATGTTGTTACATTTTTCTATTTTAATATCAGAATCATTATGTGTTCCTACCCTTCCAATTGTCAAATGTTTTAAAGTCTACATGACAATTTGAATGTTGAGAAGTAGCTGAAACATGGCGTTGATTGTGTTTTGTGCTATTTGGTAAAGAAGATTGGAATAAGGATTTCTTTAAGTAGTGGATTGTGTGTTTGAGGAGATCCTCTATACTGTAGAAATAAGCAGAGAAGAAGTTTTCAAGAAGAGATCACAGCTTATAAAGTGATGAGGTCTGCAGAAGAGCCACCAGATGTTGATAGTGATGATGACTTCATTGAAGATGAAGCATTTGTCTTATTTTGAAGAGGCCATCACTTTGAAGACAAAGAGGGATGCAGTAGAAATTAGATAGATGCTTAATAGTCTGAGGTGCTAGTGGATCGGAGAAACTATACCTCCTCATTGGGGTTATGAAACATACATGTGAAGATTGGGGTCCAATAGTTCAAGGAGATCTGAAATCTGAAAGTTCAATATCGGACATCGGATCTGATGAGGGTGATGAGACATTTCATATGCAAATGGTATCCAATGATGTTGGGAACTTGGATGATAGCTAGATGACCATACCTACAATTAGGGAGCAGCTTGAAGAATTTTTGCTGTCCGATAACTATTTTTCAAAGTATAACTTTTTGCATAATGTATTTTTTATTGTTTTGTTTAGTGTTGTAGTGATAAGAGGGGGTGTTGGAATATACGCTCCAACATAAACAGGTGTAATAGTGAACTGTTTGTTAGTGTAGAATGAGGTGTCCAATTGATTGTCATCAGTTTAGTTTGTTGTCAAACAGCTGTAATTAACTGTCAATAAAATTAGTATAATTATAAGTTGTTGAAAACTTTTGTAACTATAAATATATAATCTGTTTATGAATAAATTATCAATCAAAAATTGTTTTTGTATGCTATAACATTTTTCTATTTAATTCCGTCAGAAACTGCAAAGCCCATGGGTACAGAGACAGTGAACGTTACTTTAGATCCAGTTGCTGTGCCTAAAATACCAGTCTCCAAACCTGCCCTCAAGCTATCAAAATTGCTCATCATCTTCTTCATTGGGGTCCAAAATAGGCATAATCTCAGCAATCCGAGCAGTAGTTTTCATGCCAATGGCTGTTGTTTCTCTAGTTTTTAGATTGTATAGAAGGCGAAACAGAAAAGATCAGCACTGCATTTGAGAATTCTCGCAGAAGGCTTAGCACTGACTTGTTTTATCATTAAAAGGATAAAATTAGCAGAAAATGCTCTTCTCCACCGGTTCTCCCAGAGTATTCCAGTTACTGGGACCCGTTGGAAGATGGAGCAACAGGAATAGGATGTACCAGATTCAACCTTGATGAATTTGAAAAGGCAACAAAGTATTGCTTAGATAAAAATCTCCTGGTAAAGAATGGGTTTTCAAGGGAGTTTTGATAGACGGAAGTGCAGTTGTCGTAAAATGTATCAGCAGGGACAGCTGCAAAACTCACATTGGATTCCATGAAGGTCTGAAGACTTTTATGCAGATTCGACATGAAAAAGTGGCAAAATTACGGGGATTTTGCTATCCCAAGGCAAAAGCAAAGTTGTTCCTTGGTCTATGAGTATTTCAATAACGATGTGATCTTATTGAGGGGGACTCAAAAATATCTCAGAAAGGGGTGGTTTTTATAAGAAGGTGGTCTCATTGATTTTGATTTTGTAACAACGAGTAAGTTTAAAATTTAAGTTTCAAGATTCGAAGAAATTGGTGGTCTCACAAATATTCTTTAGTTAGAAAGAATGTTAAAGTTTTAATTAAATTTAAGTTAATTTAGTTAAATCTAAAAAATTATTGATAGGAATTTAAAAATTATTTATGAATAAAAGTTCGCAGCAAAATATTAGGAAGCGAAAATTTGCTTTAAAATCTAAAATTAAGGGTTCTTATTTTCTTGTACGAGTATCTTGTAGTATAATTTTAATTTTCTCATGAGACACCTATTCCACAAACCTCTACCACATTGTCCAATAGCCCTACATTGCAAGATCCTAGTCATCATATTAAGATATGTTTTATTTTGTAGATTATTTGATTTTCGTTCTATGTTAAGGAGGTGTTGAAAGTGCATTTTATGGTGTTTGCTCTAAGTTTTATAGGCCTTCACTCTACACAACAACCCAAACCAATCAAATACTTGTCTATGTTATGTTTTATTTGTTGTTTGTTATTTAATTTTGGCTCTACATTAAACGGGTGTTAAAAAATGCATTTTCTAATGTTTATGTTTTTTGTGCTAAATTTTGTGGAGGATAAAGCCTCCACTCAGCAAATGAATAGCTAATAAAATTTCTTTACATGCACAACCTTTTATAATAAGCTTATTTACATGTATATCAAATATAGAAGTTTAGTGGATGCAAACCTTAAACCTAAAAAAATTGCATTTACCACCACTTCAAGCCTATGCTAAATAGAAGATTTGGAACATCATAGCATTGTGTTGGGTGTAGACCTTGCTCTATTGATCTTTCTAAAACATTTATGATTTTTCAATTTAAATATTTAAATAAATAAATAAATATTCTATTTATAAAAATCATTCTTTTATTTTATTTATTTTAAATGTGTTCAAAATCTTTCAAAATATATATATATATATATATATATATATATATATATATATATATATATATATATATATATATATAATTATAACTTAATTATGTGAAGAAGCATTTTATAGTGGCATTAATGAAGAAAACTAAATATAAACTAACCTATATTTTATTTCAAAACTAAAAGCATTTGTCATCAAAAATAAAATAAAATATATATATTATTTAAATAGATGTAATTAAAATTTTTACACTAATTTTATTATAAATTTATAGTGTAATTATTTTTAACTATATTTTACATATTATTTATATTCTTTTATATAATATTTTCTTTAATTTTATGAATTAATTTTGATCTTTTATTTACATTAAACTACAAAAATGGAGAAGGAATCGAATTTAAGGAGATGGCGTTTCGGTCTACAACTGCAAGGAGCCGAGCTAGGACATCTGAACCCTAGCTCGTGTTTGCTTTCTCTGTTTGTGTGAAGGTAGGGGTGGGCGTCTGCTTCGTTCTATGGGGGGGTTAATCTTTTTGCTACGGCTTTTCTTTGAAGCTCTGGTTTGGTTGTGTTTGGCCACTTTTCCTACGCAGGAGGGTTTCCTCTAATCTGCTGTGTCTGGGGCCAGATCTTTCCTGTGCATGTCCGTCCCAGGCCATTTGGCGACTATGTCTGAGGGTGAGCCATCTAGGGTTGCGCCCGACATGGATTTTCGTGCTGCAGTGGGCTTGAAATCGCCAAGACAAGGAGCGAGGGTTTTTGAAAACACCCTCTTCTCTCCGAATTCAGGGTCTATGGAATCGAATTCGTCTGGTGGATCTCGGATCTCGAAGATTAACGGCTGCCTTGAGCATTGCAAAGAGAGACCTCAATTGGTGATTCCGATTGAAATGATTGCTGAGGATATTGAATATTATTCAAAGCATTCTTTGTACTGCAAATTTTTGGGAATGAGAGTGTCTCTACAATTTTTGGAAACTTGGGCTCGGAGGACTTGGGAGCCAGAGGGTGAAATGGAGGTCACGCTGCTTGCAAATAATTTTTTCATGGTCACATTTATCTACTTGGCTGATCGCAATAGGGTTTTTGAGGGGGGGCCTATTTTCATAACCAAGTTGGGTTGTTCGTCAAGCCATGGCATGCAAGCTTTAATCCCTCGAAGGAGCTTCTGAATCGTGTTCCAGTGTGGGTTTGGTTGCCTAGATTTCCAATTGAACGTTGTCGTGAGGATGTTCTGCACATGCTTGCTTCGATGCCTGGGAAGCCAATGGGGTCTTCGACACAAACCCTAGGTAAGAAAGTAATGACTTTTGCTCGAATTTGTGTGGAAATTGATTTGAGTAGGCCTTTGCCAGATGCTTTTGATGTGTGTGGGTCCCCATTCTTGGGTACAACAATTGGATTACGAAACCCTTCCTTTCCGATGTCGCCTCTATCATGAATATGGTCACCTGTTGCGTAGATGCCCGAAGGCTAAGCCTGTGGTGCCTCAGCCTCCACCTCCTCCTCGTAACAATCACAAATGTTGCGGTGTCGAAGTCGTCGGCACGGAGGATCCCGCACTTCCATTACGCCTCCTGCTCCACAGGAGGAGTGTGCCATACCTATGGTCACAGATGTGCAGGTTGGGGCCCAGGTGATGTCGGGTCCAAATGTTGAGTTGGGGCAGGGGGATGGAAGCACGTCTTTTCCTGCACGGAATGTTGGATTGGATGTGGCTAAGAGTAGCAAGCCTTCTCCTCAATTGGGAATTTTGCAAAAGGATGGCAAGAAGGGGGGGTCAGAGAAAAGTGTTAAACTTGGCAGGAAGAAAGATTTGGAAAAGATTAAGATGATGGGGGAGACTTTGGTGGAGTCAGGGTCTGTTAAGACCCTAGATTCTCATTTTTTGACTCCTTTGAAATGATCATTATTTCATGGAATTTAAGGGGCTTGAATAGTGGCCCTAGACAAAAAGTTGTTCGTGAGTTGGTAAGAAGTCATTCTCCTGATGTTCCTTTTCTTCAGGAGACCAAGTTATCTGTTGAGTGCATGATGGGTTTAGTGCCTAAGTTGTGGAAGAATGGTCAATGCCAGTGTATTGGGGCTCAGGGATTCTTGGGGGGTGTGGCTTGTTTCTGGAACCCTCGGAAGATTCAACCTTTGTGGTGGTTATCCTTCAAGTCCTCTTTATCCATGGTTGCCTCGTGTCCTGAGTCGGGAGAGTTTGTTCTTTTCTCCAATGTTTATGCACATGTTGAGTTCCAGGGTAAACTTCTTTTATGGACACATATTTGTTTTGTTCGTAGCCTATTTCCCTATCATCCTTGGATCATTGCAGGGGACTTTAATGCTATTACTGAATTAGCTGAGAAACGGGGTGGTATTGCAAGACTAGATCCTTCTGCATTGTTGTTTCAAGACAATATATCTGCTCTCAATCTTGTTGATATCAAACCTAGCAATGGTCAATTTACTTGGAACAACAGAAGGGTTGGTGATAGTTGCATTGCTGAACGATTGGATCATTTCATGGTCTCCTGCTTTTGGGTTGGGGGAATGTGGTCTTCTAGTTTTGAGATATTAGACTGGAGAGGTTTGGATCACTGGCCTATAAAGCTAGTTATCTCTTCTACTTGGATGCCTCGAACGCCAACCTTCAAATTCTAGCTAATGTGGTTGCGGGACCCTAACCTTTATGGATGTGTTGCTGAATGGTGGAGGTATGGTAGACCTGCTTATGGTACTGCAATGTATAATTTTGCTAAGCTCCTTCAATATGTTAAGTATCAGCTTAAACGATGGAACCGACATTGCTTTGGAAACATTTACCATGCGAAGCTTGCTGCTCAAGCTGAGCTTAATGGTATTACTAGGTTGATTAGGGAGGATGGGGTGTCTGAGGATTTGTTGCGGGATGAGGCTAGGGCATTGAAAGCTCTAGTGGAGTGGGAGCTGAGGGAGGAAATCTACTGGAAACAAAAATCTAGGATTGAGTGGCTTCAGGAGGGAGACAAGAATACTGCCTTCTTCTTCAATTCAGTGAAGGCCAGACATCATGGTAATTCTATCCCATCTTTGGTGACTAATAGGGGAGAGGTTCTTTCTTCTACTCAGGATATCTCAAATGAAGCTATGCAGTATTTTGCTTCTTTATTCAGGGAGGACTCGCAGGGGGACTCAGTTGAAGAGGCTCAGGTCCTCTCTTGTATTCCTTCTTTGGTCTCTAGGGATATGAAGGAGCATCTTATGAGTGATATTTCTCTGGAGGAGCTAGAGAAGATTGTTTTCCAGATGAAGAAGGGTAAAGCTCCTAGTCCGGATGGCTTCCCGATTGAGTTCTTCCAAGAATTTTGGGAGATTATCAAGCTGGATTTATTGGCAGTTGTTCAAGAGTCTCAAAAGAATAAGCAAATGCTTCGGGCCCTAAATTATACCTTCCTTACTCTAATCCCCAAGGGTGATGGGGTTGATCGGTTAAGTCAATTTCGCCCCATTTCTCTTTGCAATGTTATATATAAAATTATCTCCAAGTTGATTGCTGATACGTTAAAAAAGTGGCTTTTGATGTTGATTTCTGAGGAACAGAGTGGTTTTGTGGTGGGCCGCCAGATTTTGGATGGGGTGGTTATTGCTACAAAGACTATTCATTTTATGGCCAACTCCAAAGATAAGGCTATGTTCATCAAGCTTGACATGGCCAAGGCTTATGACAGAGTTCGATGGTCCTTCCTCCAAAAAGTTCTAGGGGCCTTTGGTTTTGAGGAGGAGTGGATTCGCTGGGTTATGAGTTGTGTGAATTCAATTTCTTTCTCTGTTTTGATTAATGGGGAGCACTCTGAACTCTTTGGTGCTTCTCGGGGTTTACGACAAGGTGACCCCCTCTCTCCTTACTTGTTTCTTCTTTTGGTGGAAGGTTTGGGACGGTTGATAAAAAGGAATGTGGATGGGGGTTTCATTCAAGGATGGCAATGGGGAGGTGGCTTACCAGTGCAATCTCACTTACAGTTTGTGGATGACACTGCTTTGATGGGCATGGCTACTATTAGGGAGGCTTCAAACATGCGCAAGGTGTTGGATATTTATCTTGTTGCATCGGGCCGGTCGATTAATGAGGGAGCCAAAGATGGCTATTTTTCTTATTTAAACCATTGGAGGGAGGGAATTGCTCCTTATTCTCACATGGCCCCAGTTAGGGATCTCAGCTGACCTACCTTAGGATTCCTGGCCTTCTATTGAAGTAGAGTCCTAGGGATTCTTGGCAGGCTATTCTAGAAAAATTTCGTGTCAAAGTCACTCAATGGACCCTTCGCTGGCTATCTTTTGTGGGCCGGGTTCAGTTGCTCAAATCTGTGGTTCAGGCTCTCCCTCTTTATAGGTGTATGATTTAGGTGGCACCGATGGGCTTTGTTAGGGATCTTGATTCCTTAGCAAGATAATTTTTATGGGCTGGTAGTTTATTATCTTCCAAGTGGAGCCTTGTTAGATGGGATGTTGTTTGTAGCCCTAAACAGTTTGGTGGTCTTGGGTTAAGGCAGTCATTATTGTCTGGTACGGCTCTAGCTGCTAAATTGTTTTGGCGTTGGTGTGTGGAACAGGACCGGGTGTGGGCTAGAATTTTGACTCAAAAGTAATTTCCAGGGATTCCTCAAAGTGATATCCCTCGTTATAGCTTGACAGGGAAGGGATCTGTG
This sequence comes from Sequoia sempervirens, assembly GCA_007258455.2. Classification (NCBI taxonomy): domain Eukaryota; kingdom Viridiplantae; phylum Streptophyta; class Pinopsida; order Cupressales; family Cupressaceae; genus Sequoia; species Sequoia sempervirens. The sequence continues at coordinate 8,629 of VDFB02387205.1, forward strand.
ATTTGGAATACTCTCAAGAAAGGGGTTGCGCTCGTTAAGGGTGGCTTATTCTGGATATGCAAGAGCGGGTCAAAGGCACATTTTTGGCATGACGCTTGGGATGGCCACCCTCCCATTGTTTCTCAATATCCTCATTTGCTTACATTGTGCCAGAGGTTATGTGAAGCAGGATGGTTGAGGGTGTGCGACTTTAAGTCTCTTTCCTTTCAGGGGCAGTTGGTGGAGGCAAGATGGAAGAATCCTGAGGAATGGCCTATTGTTGGTATGGAGGAGGAGTGCACTGAGCTTCATTACATTCTTTCTTGTCGAAGTTGTAGCTCCCTCATGGATCAGGATGTGTTGGCTTGGTCTCCTAACCCCAAGGGTGCTTACACTGTTTCTTTTGGGTATCAGGAGTTGCTTTCCCAACAAATTGAGGGGGTGGAGGTTCATTGGTGGAAGAATGTTTGGAATAAGTTTTCTTGGCCAAAGTGTAATTGCTTTATTTGGACTTTGGCTTGGAATAGGTGTTTGACTTGGGATAATATCCGAAAGAGAGGTTTTTCAGGCCCATCTAGGTGTGTTCTCTGCGGGTGTGGGGAGGAGGACTCTCCCCACTTGTTCTTTCGTTGTTCCTTCACCTTACAGCTCTGGCATTTCTGGTGGGGTGTTTGGAAAATCCCATGCATTCATGCCTCCTCCTTGGTGGAGTTTTGGATTAGTCTGGGGAGGCCCCCCTCCTCGGCCTCTTTCTTGCAGGATGTTTGGTATGTTGGTCCCATCTTTCTGCTTTGGAAAGTTTGGTTGGAAAGGAATCGGAGAATCTTTCGAGGTGAAAATTTGGGGATTCAACAAGTTTGGTTTAGAATTGTGGGAATGATCTAAGAGACAGTCGAAACTAAAAGTGAGATTATGTTGTCATTAGAGAAGGAGATGCTGAGATGGTTGATCGGCTGGGTATTCTGGGGCTATCTTCAGCTTCTGCTTGCGTCAGGAGAGGTAGGCGTGTGAAGCAAAAAGTTCAAAGGGTGGGGAGTTGGTTGCCCCCTCCTACTGGCTTTTTGAAAATTAATACAGATGGCTCATCTAGGGGAAATCCTGGACCTAGCACTTCAAGTTAGGCGGGGTTAGTAGGGATTATACAGGTCCAGTGGTTTTATTTTAACTGAATTAAAAGGGATACATCTTTATCCCGATAGGATGGGAAGGCTTAGCTATTCCTCTATATGCCTTAAGAAAGGGCATAATGGCTACCAAGGAGTAAGTAAAGGTTATTTATGTATAGCCAGTTCTTGGAGTCTTAGTCCAGTTTAAAGATTCATGGGAAGAATATTTTTGATATTAGGTGGTAGTTGGCTATATTGAATTTTATGAGGATATTGCAGGTTAAGCTCTTTGATGGAGTCATTATCTTATATCCATATTCCAAAGAGATAGAATGAGAATTTGGCGTTATCCTAGCCAGATGGGGAAAAAGTAGGAGAGAATATAGATGAATTAGGAAGAAGATTGATGTTAGGGAGAGTGATTCACATGATGAGTTGTCTCGAGTTGGAAGGGGAATTCACCCAGGAAGATGAAGGGTGCCCAAGGGAAGAGTGAGATTTTTGTTTCTTACTTTTTCTATAGGGTTTTGTTGGTTCATGGGCTTTCCTTTATTTGTATATGCACACTCTGATGAGATTTTCAATAAGTTTTTACCCCTTTTATTAAAAAGAAAAAAGCGTGAATTAAATTTGAATTGATAATGATTATTAATTTGTGAAGAAAAATAAAATACACCAGATTAGAATTTAAAAGCCCTAAAAATAAAATAGATAACTTAGATGACATAGAAATATATTTACAAGTATATATGTGTATTTTTGATTAGTTAATAATGAGAATCATGAATTAAAATCAAAATAAAAAAAGGGGCATACCACCTTAAAAATTCCACACGTGACGCTTTCATAATATTTTAGCTTTTACTTTATACTCACATGTTGATACTTGTAAGAAAATGATGTTTTACATTATTAATCTAGTATAATAAAAATAAATACAAATAGTAGTTGGTAAATTATTAATAAATGAAATGATTAATAAGTGTTGCCTATTGAATAGTTTTTAATACAATCTAAAATAAAAGTTCTTTACATTTTTAATTTAGGTTAATTAAAATAAATGTAAATAGAAATAATTAATGAAATGATTAAACATTTTTCATGTTTGTAATATAATTGAAAATATAGTTGATATTAGTTAGTTAGAAGATTAGTAAATATTGATTAATTTAGTAATTTATTTGTTTTAAAATTTATAATATAAGTTTTTTTAAATTACTTATTGATTTAATAAAATATTTTAGAAAAACATTGGTTAACTTTTATTTGTAAGATTTTGAGATCTTCTTGATAATTATTAAATTGTTTATATTTTTATGAGATTATGTATTATTTTCAACACAAATGGAGTATTATATAGTTATTTGAAATTTAAGTAATATATATTTCATAAAAAAATTATAAATATAATATTGTTAATATAATAGAATATAAAAATACTTCATAATTTACTTATTGTCAAAAATTCGGGTGAAACGTCCAATGGCCACAAAGAGGGCACAAAGCCCAAATTCTAGTAATTGAGGTTTGCAAGATCAATCTAAATTTAAACCTAATTATCTCCTAGAAATTTCTAATGTATGCATCACACTGTGACATGACGCGGGCAAAGGGTAAGGCTTCCATTGTTTATTAACTAGCATACATATATTAAATATTAATATATATAAAATACACCAAGAGTTATCCTTTTCGAGGTGCCTATTTTCATCATTTTTTCTCAGTGCAATAGGCCCCTCGATAATGATAACTCTCGGTGTATTTTATATATATTAATATTTAATATATGTATACTAGTTTAATATATTTTATCTTATCAATGTGTGCACATATACCTGTACTTCCACATTCATTTGTCTAATTTTTCACCATATTTTTACAATCATTTTCTATGTGAATATTAGATCAATCTAATAACTATTTTATTAAATACATTTCAACTTCAATTTTATAAAATTTTATTAAATACAAAAATTATTCAATTATCAACTTCCTCTAACTTTGAGTAGCTTAACCAACAAAAGTTTCACAAATTTTAAGAAATTAATTTTTTAGATGTTGCTCCTATTCTTCAAATTAAAGTAGTTTAATCCCCAAAACATAATGTGTTGTTTTAAATGCACAATGATAACTTAAAATGAATTCAAGGAATGCCTATTTAAATAGAGGAAAAAATGCATTTGAAACTTTCTATAATAATCGATTATTAGAGTAAAAATTAGTTAAAATATGTGATTTTTTCTTTAGTATATACTTTCTATTTAAATAAAAAATGTAAGATTTAAAAGATTATTTATGCTACATTTGATGGAAATAAATATCGTTGAATGCATTATTTGACCATTTTCTCAATCAAGAGTGTTTAGTTAGAATGTTTATGTTGCATTGATGGAATAAATGTTATTGAGATACATTGTTGACCATTTTCTTAATCAAAGGTGTTTAGTTAGAGATGTTTATGCTGCATTCGATGGAAATAAATATTGTTGAATGCATTATTTGACCATTTTCTTAATCAAGAGTGTTTAGTTAGAATGTATTTTGACTCCCAAATTAATACACTAAGTTTTAAAGGGCATACAACTTGGATTTATTACCAAAATTAATACACTAAGTTTTAAAGTCTTGGTCTACATCGAAAGTTAGAAGTAATATTTTCACATTAAAGCTATGGAAATTCTCCCGTTTGGTAAAGGTTGTAGATAATTTCTATTATGGAAAAGCCAAATGTCATTTGAACGTGCATACAATATTTGGGCATAGATGAATTGACAAATTTATAGTTGTTTTCAAGCTTAGTCACGCAGTTAAAATAGAAGTACAAATATCTATACAACAAACAAGGGAAGAGAAAAGCAATCCCCTTGTAGTTTCCACAAAGAAGGTTGCTTACACCAGATTTGGTGTCTAACTGGATTTTCACAAAACAAAGGGAAGAAAAACAAAACTTTCCCTGTTTTGACATTTTACCTATTTATGCTTTTGATCAATGTATGCTCATTCCATTTGAATATTATACACACGGGTTCTAGTGAATTGAAAAATTTATATCAGCCAAACAAAAGATTAATAAGCTTGAGCAATTTATAGAAGTGAGAACAGTCTAAAAAAGAAAACCTTGTGTTGCGTTGTTTGTTTATGGAAAAAATGAAAGCAGCTCCTGGTCACTCCTCGTATATGGAGGAATTTCATCTCTTTTTATCTGCATAACACAAACATAAGACTCAATTTCATTGCAAATAGAAATATTTTTTAAATGGGTTCAGAACAATTGCATATATGATTCATCTACCATACCTTGAGAGCATTGACCATTAACCAATTGGGCATTGGGAAAATAGAAAGATCTTTTGTTGCAAACAGAAAGATCTTTGGAATGGGAGTTGTTTGAGGAAGGGAAGTAGAACTCAAACACTGCAGCAAACTCCTTTTCTACCGCAGGAAATTTAAGGGAGACTATAAATTTAATTTAGCAAGAAATTATGAAAGTGGTTGATGATTAATACTGATACATTAATATTGCTCAACTTGGTGGAGGTTGGCGGTGGATGACCTGGGCCCACTTGCTTTCCCTTGGTGGCAGGATACGAATGGGCATTAAAATCAAAACTTGATGGGCTGACGATTCAGGTGTACTGAAGTTGCACAGACGTTTATGGCCATGGATGGATATCAGCCCCTTACCATGCCGTTTTGGGGGCTGGATAGCCTTTTTCAGGGTTGGGGGCCAACAGATGGTGGGTCGATCTTGGGGGTTGAGAGTCTTCCATGAATTTAGTAGTACAGTTCAGTTTAAAAGTTTAACCTTCAAAAATTAAGAAAGTCAATGGTCTCATAAAATATATAGATAAAAATAAATAAAGATCATTTTCTCTTCAATTTTTTTTGTGAGAATGTAAAAATTCATATGCTTCACAAATTTCAAACAAAATTCTTAAGTTGATGGTGCAATTTCTAGCCCCACTCTATTTTCACTTGCTTAGATTTGTAGCCCTAAAAAGTAGGAGTTGCTATTATTCAGGAGAAGATTTCAATTAATCTTGTAACATACCTTTTTTTTTCTTCACGAACCCCCTCTCCTTAAAATAGATCCCCAAGCCCTAGCAAATTATCTCCCATGAAAAAGATAGATTTACTGGGTACCAAATCAAGATAATCTTTAAACTTTCCCATATTTGTTCCTCCCTTTCCTCCAAACCTTGGGGTTGAACACCAAATATAGGACAAATCTTTTCAATCCAAGCACAAGTTTCGTTCCCATGAGACCCCAACCTTATACATCCATTTGTTTGTTCTTGAGGATTGTAGGAGGCACCCTCCTCCAAAACAAACCTACCTTCAATTATTGACCCTAGTTACTCTATTAATGTTTCAATAAAATTGTTTAGGGTAGTGCTCAAGCTTATAATTTTTGTGAGTGAAGATAAATAAGTTGTAGCTCTTATGAATTAGAGGTCTTAGGTTCAAGCCACCATAAATATTTTATTATTTTAAACAATAGTTATGTTTAAGAAAATTTAGGTAGGAATTATTTGTGTAAGAAAATTTCTTTCAATTCTACTTTGATAAATAATAATAAGAAGAAAATTTCTTTCAATTTTATTTTGATGAATAATAATAATTGGAGTATTATTTTTTTCTCATGAATTGTGTAAAGTTGAAATTGTTTCATATTATGAGAATTCATATCGATGACAACTTAGATAGTTACCTCTACATATTGTTAGTGTGAAAAGAGGTATTATCAAAATAGATAGCTTTTAGCCTATTTAGTAGAGTCCTATTCACACTAGACTTAAGCTCACTTAAAGGTTATCTAGACTTTTGCATCACCTCATGTAGACTCACCAAGTGTCTTAACACTTGTCCATAGAGTCCTACACTTGTTTCATACTTGGAGGGATAGTCAAATTTTGACTCCTACCTTCTTGCCTCTTCTTGCTTGTCTTTATAAGAAAAGCTCATTTGTACATTTTACAACACATTACATGCTTGTGATATTTTCTCATTTTGTGTATATTCATTTGTGGATTATTTTGAGTTTGCAAGCATATCTTGTTGCTCCAACACACATAACATTATGACAATATGATATTACTAGCTATCTCTCACAAATTCGGATTAACTCTATGATGAAACACAATTATACTACTCGAGGGGGGTGAATTAGTATAAAACAATATTTTACTTTTTCAAAACTTAAAACAACCACAAAAATATCAATCACACAAGATCTAACAATTATGCAAAACAAGAACACATGGTTTATGTGGAAACCCTTACAAAAAAACCACAAAAAAATATTGCTTATATAAAACTTCTCTTATAGTCTTTGTAGGCACAAACCCAGTGGAAACACCAATCCCCACTTACAAGATTTACATACACCAACCTATTGGATACACCAATCCCTATAATTGAGCATCAACTCAGTAAGAGACAACAATCACTTCTAAATTGGTGTTGGTGTAAATAAAGTCTTGTACCTAGTTAATTCATTACTAGGGGACTTATTTACATGCCGTGTTAAGTTTACTTAGGTCCTAGGAAGGAATCTTTCTAGAAGGTGTTAGTTGTCATTAGTTGTTATCTTATCTTTTGACTTGTAACACATGTGAACCTAGGAAAGTGTGATGAGTTGCCTCATGTCATATGATTAAGACACTTGTCATAATTCTATGACATCTTGTATCTCACCTTGGCTATATAACCAAGGGGTTTCTACTACATTGTACACACATCACAACATCATATCATTGAGGACAAAAATCCTCCCCAAAAGAGAGATGAAATACAATAAAGAAATGCTCTCAATGAAGAATGAGAAGGAAAAAACCCCATGTGAGGAAAAAGACCCCCCCAAGAGAGAAGTAGAAGAGATACAATACAACCCCCCCAATGTTGAGTCTCCTAGAATGGTGGTAGAATCTCGACATTGAATGTTGAATATGATCCACTCTTGTCAAACAACATTCCTCCCCTTAGGAAGAAACAAAACCATGGATGTATGCAGGATGTCAGGAATATGGATGATGGCTGATGGTGTCTTTGAAGCATGCTCAAGTGTCTCCATGTTGATGTTGAAAGTTTTCATACTTCAAACAGGCGTTCTAGGCCACACTACTGAAGAGGACAATCTAGAATCTAGTAGAGATGAATGTAGAACACGATCCAAAGAGAAAGATATCCCCTTTGAAGGCAAAGAAGCCTCCTCTAAATGTTGTCCAAAAGTATTCACAGTCACATCAAACTACAAAGAATGGCCATGTAGAGAATGAACAATAGGGTCAATGTGTTCCCTCGCAACAACTAAAGAAGGAGCATCTTCATCAAAGAGAAGATTAATTCTATCAATGATGTCCCAAAAATATGAATATGAGAGTCCACGAACAAGTCTGAAATACCTGTCAAGAAGTCATCACAAGTATCCAAATATGAAAGACTATGAGTATCCTGTTACATTGAATCACAAGAAGCCAAAAGTGTGGCAACACAAGCATCCTCAGGTACAATAGTAGATGGAGGAGATGAAATGCATGGCTCAAGAACCAGATCTGATGTGAGAACTCCAAATTTCAAGAAGCCAAATGTCTCCTCTGAATCATGGTTCATATTTGAAGTGTTATCAACAGCCGAAGGAACAATGCCACCATCAAAAGAAAAATTTGTGAAGGTATACAACCAAGATGAATGATCAACCACCCCAGTAGCAATGATCTATCTACTTTCCAAGTCTTGAATGATGACTGAATCAGGTGTGAACTCCACAGTTTTCCCATCTCCACCATGTGTAATCTGATATATGGAAAGAAGATTGTTCATCACATGAGGAACACAAAAGACATCCTAAAAAGTGTTGTCCCCAAAACTAATGGACCCCTTCTCAATTACACTCATGTATGTATTGTTTCCCATCAAAATAGGAGACATAGTACAAGGATGAAAAGAAGAGAAAATAGACTGTGAAGATTCCATATGATGAGATGCTTTTGAATCTAGAAGTCATCTCCCAAATCCTGGAACTGAAAAAGCACAAAGAGCTTGTCCTTTATATTCCTGATGACCCTTGATCCTAAGAACTTTGACAACATCCAAGACTACATCACTAAGGTTAATGATCTAAGAGAGTAGTGTAAAGCATGTGGAATTGATAAGAAGGACATTTAGTTGGTCTTTGGCAGCCATAGCCAATTCTATCAATTGGAAGGCACCAACCTCTCCAATGTCTACTCAAAAACTTCATCTATTTCTACTTCAATTATGTCTTAATCTTTGCTCCAAATCTCCCTTATATATATACTCAAGCACACCTTATATCTTTGTGCCAAATTTTCCTTATATCTCTACTCAAGTTCACCTTACATCTCTACTCCAAAATGATGCAATTTTGAATCCAAATTCTACTCTAAATCAAGCACAATGTATGCTATAAATATCCCAAATGTTTGCTCCAAGTCAGGCACAATGTCTACTATAGTTATGCCTTAAAGGTCTGCTCCAAATCAGGTACAATTTTTGCTATAAATCTCCCATAAATGTTTGCTCCAAACTAGGCATAATGTCTATTACAAATCTACCTTAAAGGTCTGCTCCAAATCAAATATATTTTTTGCTATAAATTTTCCCTAAAGGTTTGCTCCAAATTTGGCACAATGTCTACTATAAATCTCCCATAAAGGTCTATTCCAACTTAGACACAATATTTGTAATAAATTTGCTCCTTTTCTTCATAAATCTGCTCTTCTTCTCCTAATATTTGCTCTTAAAAGGAATGATTTTGCATTAAAGAACCTGTTTTCTAACCTCCAAAATAACTTGTATTTATATCCAAATCATGCACTTTACCAAAAGTAGGTTGGCCAAGATTTGATATAAAATTTATTTTAAATATTTAAA
>VDFB02387208.1:0-28485 GCA_007258455.2 Sequoia sempervirens
TTACATTGTCTCATGGTCCCTGTGCATGACCATATGGTAAGGACCATGGTTGTTCTTGTTCTAAGATTTGTATGATGAGATTTTGTAGAATCACATGATCTGAACATATGGGATGGCCACAACCTCATACGGGCACTATCTAAGTGAATTCCCCAAATCAGTGCATTCTTAGTTGGCTACCTCAACATTAGCACACAATTGAACTAGCATTCCCTACATTGAGCCATGGCATAGGAAGCTTAAGCTTAGGTAAGGCTAATCACCAAACCACAATGCCACTTTTGACAAAATCTCAAATGACATTCAAATGGATTTATTCAATCTAAGTTGGTGTGCCACATCAAAGCCATCTACATAAGAAAACTCTACACCAAACCTTTACACGACATCATATAATAACATGCCTCTAGAGATTGTACCATGTCAGCATACATGTCTATGCAACATCTAAGCAGGAGGTAAACTATCACAAACACTGGAAGGTGAATCACAAGCAATTACAAAAACTTGAGTGTTTCATAGCCCTTTAGGTCTATAACGATCTTTCTAGTGACTATACTTATACGTAGTAATCAATGTCTGATCATCATTAATAATGAGAGCATGTGCCATTGCATACACATCTCTACAGTTAGACCAATTAGCTAGGATGTTTTTCCTCATAGTTTTTGAACATTAGAATTCTCATGCATTTGTCTTGTGGTTATTTGTACAAATATGTATTATCCCTGTTCAAATTGAATGGAAGATCATTATTCTGCTATAGTGTTTCCTTTATGAATATGTAATGTTTGATGAATTATAAGTTGTTGCATGGTCCTTATACATTATAACATAGTATTACGCTAGCTAGGTTATTGTGTTATCCTCTATGCCACCATTCTTAGCCATGTGATGTGGATCATCATAGTTTTAAAACATATAGTTTTCAAGAGCAACTGAATTTTTTCTATGTACTTTATAATTATCATTTTATTCACTATTTCTATACAATGGTATATAAAACTGAGATGGTAGATTTTATGAAGTGAAGACAACACTCCTATCCATTTTGAAGATTATGGTTAACCTTTGCATTTGAATCATTTTAAGTTGAAAGCATGTTACAAACCCTTAATACAATAGTAACTATTGTTTAATATTGTCACAGGACGTGATCATGTCATGTATCCCTTCACTTTTTCCTTATGATATATACTAATTCCCATAACACATATATCTAGTTTACATTAATTTCATTATTCAATATTGATGGCTATGACTTAACACTACTGCTAGTATGCATGAAGTATGATTGGATCATCATTAAATAATATGATACTCATTCTACATATTTATCTCAATTCTTGTAACTGTCTCCCTCTACTTGGTACACTTCACTGCAACTTTTCCTTACTACACATAAGTGAGATTAATTGAGGAGCCTCTCTGCACCTATTCTTGGGTACTTAACATGCTCATGGTCTTTTCCATCCAGCAATTTTCTCATGAAGAGTGAAGAGTACAGTTTTGGAGGCTCTTTTCTTGCTTAGTTTTCTACTATGTGTTTTGTGGAGTTAAATCATCAAACCAAATATAATGTATCATATTAACTTTTCCCTTCACTTAAATTACCCCATGAAGAACAACCAATATAGAAAATAAATCAAATCGTATATGTAATAATTAAAAAATATAACCACTCACATTGGTAACAAAATAAACAAACACTTTAAGCAATATGGGGAAGTACTAAGTAATAAAATCATAGTTGTTATATCTTTCCAGAGCAACATTAAATCGAGTTATAAATTATTATATTATTGGAATAATTTGAGAATTTCAAATGAGAAAGGTACTAAAGAGTCAGAATGTGTCTACAGAGGTATTATTCAAATATTAATTATAAAAGAATACACCATTCTGAAAGAAAATTGGTTATTATTTTCTTAGTTACAAACATGTGGCACGATAATGGTGAAGACTGTTTTGATTAACAAATTTCTTATCTCAACTCTAATAGAAGCTTAAGCGAATACCAACTACGCATTCTGAACTAACTTAAAGATACGATTCAATGAATTAATATCTACTCCAAAGAAGTTAAAATTTCCTTGATGATATAACTATTTGGTTTAGGCTGAATACATGGTGACTGGTAAAATAGCATTCCAAGTAAGAGACAAATAAAACATATTACAACAAATCAATTATTTCTTACTAGAACTATGCCAATGCGTGAGAAGATACAGATAAGCAAACTACTAAAAATAACACTATAGTTTAGAGAAATTTTTTTTTGATGAAACTGCCCTCTTGAGCAAAGGCCAGTGAATAAGTCCAGTGGGAGGGTAAGCTGGAATAACTCATAAAATAGTAAACAAATCGTTGTAGCTTTATTACATGACAAGCAAATAATTTTGAAGGCATAAATAAGAAATCCCATTTAGCAACATTTAAGGTCTAAATGCCTTCTAATTCATTTCACCGACTGATTGCACAAAAGAGGAAGATAACTATCATGAAGTTATTATGGAATAACCACCGCACACTAGAGGATAATGCAGTCGACGCTAGCCAATAAGGAGATAACAGATAACATATACCAGATTCATATCAATTTGGAATAAAGCCTACAAAAAGATAGAATTGTCATGGTAAAATGTCACACAAACAAGTGGTTTCTAATGAGGCCGAGTTTTATGTAACTATTGAGCCTTTAGCAAGAAAGAATTTCGTTAATACTCATATGTTATAGGGAATGATAGGGCACAATAAAAGAACAAAGGTTGAGCAAGGTATAATATTGTTGAGACCAAAAAAGCAAGAGAATGGAAAATGTGATGGCTATTGCGCATATTTTGAAGTACCAAGTGGAGACCCAAAAGAATAAAACATCGTAAATAGATTCAGTCTCAATCTACTCACCTAGATTTACTTGTTCGACAAACACGAGACCAATAAATACCAGAAATTACTCTTAATTGATACAGTCTTCCTTCAAATTTGAAACAACAACATTTATTCCCCATATTACAACTATCCAAGTTAGATGGCTTGTAATTCTACAAACAACTCAGATCATCAGCCAATCGACAGTGAAGATCCATAGTAGGTAAAAATATAATTATAATATATGAGTAAATAAAACTATCTTTCTGCTGACTGCCCAACCACGCTCGAGCATAAATCTAGCTCACATAGAGTGAATTGGTATCTGGCTCACACAGAGTGAATTGGTAATTTGCTCACACAGAGCGATTATGTATTTGGCTCACACAGAGCAAGTTTGTTTCTCACACAGAGCCAGAAGTTAGTTTCGTATTAAATCAAAAAATAATTCCCCTGTTAATCTCAGAAAGTATCCACACAAACAATAGATTTCACTTACATGGTTTTTTACTCCATATACGAATTGCCCCCCCCTTCCTCTTCAACTCCCTTCTTTTTTTTCTCTTTTTTCCTTCACTTTCCAATAATCCGTTGCAATTAGTTACTGCACTCTTTCCCCTCCCCGTGTATATCCCATAACTCCCTATTTCTTGAAATTCAAAACCAAAATAGTAGAAACTCTCCAATTTTTTTCCTAAATAACCACTAAGTACCACTACTTGAGTTAATTCCACTTATTACCTTAATTACCAAATTATTTTATAATTCAAACAAACAACCCTTACTGCAATACTTTTTTCACATAATCAAAACTTCATGTTTATTAACATTCCAAAATCTAAAAGTAGAAATAATATTAAATGTTTAATGTTCATATTTGATCATATCATATTGTCAAGTAAATATCCCAATAAACAAAATTAGCTATGACCCTACAAAGAACCTAACCTAAGGACCTATCCTAGGGGCCTCGGGGGCTGATCAAAGACTAGCCTTTCCTACGTTATACACACAGAGACCACATAGTTCGACTAGCACAAACTCATTTATTGTTGAGATATGAACATGTGTGGATTGCCAGATTATTATGATGGACACCTAAAGGACCTAACCTAGGGGCCTCAGGGGGCTGATCGAAGATCAACCTTGCCTACGTTATACTTGCAAAAGTCTCGTAGTTTGACATGACAACTCTGTTTTTTGACTTTTTCTATTTTTGAACTTTTTTTATATTTTTTTGTCATGTTTTGGATGTTTTTGGATTTACTGATTTTTTGAATGTTTTTGGATTTTCTAATTTAAGGAAGATTTAAAAAATATATACGAATATGATCCAATATAGGTATAAGAACTTGCCCCTAGTGTGAGACGATAGACTACCCCAATATAGACAAGACAAATTGACCTTAGGAATGTGCCAAGTAGTTCTAGGATGGAACATGGTACACACATAGGATCAAGGTATGGTGTGAACACAGATGGATGACAAAAGGATTAGTGGAATGCAATGGGTGAATGTGATGGAAAGTGATGGTGGGTGATGCATGAATTATGTGAAGAGATCATGGCAGATGAAAAGTGCTTATTTACACAAGGCACCTATTTTCCAGGTTTTCACCAAGGTACTTGCCCAAAGCTCCACCGAAGTTTTTTTCACTAGAGGACAATTTTTTTCTTTACTGTTTTCAATCCCTTTTCTAATTTTTTTGAATTTTTATATTTTTCTAATTTTTTGGATTTATACCTTGCAAGTTTAGGCATAATTTTTTTTGAGATGGGAGGTATTGATAGGCTCTTGTAGAGGCTTACCTTTGGGTGTAGATAGCTAATATGCACCTGATTTATAACTTGTCGTGATGACAAAGGGTCCCAACCAGTTGGGTTCAAATTTTCCCTTGCTGTCTGGATTTAGTACATTCTTCTAATTTTTTGTCAACATGAGCTCTCTGACTTGAAATGACCGACTCTTGATCTTCTTATTATAGCTCCTTTTGAGATGGTTCTAATAGACCTACAGGTGGTTCAAAGCATCCATTCACCACTCATCTAGTATTTTTAGCTCATTCAACCATGACACCCAATATTCTTCATCAATAATGAGATTCTGCAATTATATTCTTAAGGATGGGAGCTCAATTTCAATGGGAAGGATGGCTTCTGATCCATAGACCAAGGAGAAGGGGGTTGCACCTGTAGGTGTGCAAATACTTGTTTGGTAGGCCCATAAGGCAGGATTCAATCGTAGGTGCCAGCCGTGGCCAGCTCCATTGACTATTTTCTTGAGGATTTTTAGGATGGTTTTATTAGAAGCCTCAGCTTAGCCATTACCTTGGGGGTAGTATGGAGTGGAGAAGTGATGTTGGATATTAAATTTTGGCATAGCTTATGAACATCCTAGTTCTTGAAAGGTGTCTCATAATCTGAGATAAGGGCTTGTGGGACACTGTAGCAAAAAATGAGGTACTTTAGGATGAATTTTGAGATCTACTTTCCTGTGATATAGGTCATGGGGGTGGCTTCTACCCACTTTTTGAAGTACTATGTGGCAGTGATAATGAACTTGTGTCCATTAGATGAGGTGGGAGTGATTTTTCCAATGAGATCAAGCTCCCATTGTGAAAAGGGCTAGGGTGTTATAATTGGTTGGAGCTCTTGGGCTGGTGCATGGATGAGGTCTCCATGTTGTTGGCATTGCATACATTTTTGGACATAGTCATGAGCTTCCCTCTCCATTGTAGGCCAGTAGTACCTAGTCCTCAACAGTTTCTTGGCCAAGGTCATACCACTAGAATGTGAACCACAAATACCATCGTGTACCTCAATTAAAGCAATCAAAGCTTCCTCGGGGCTAAGGCATCACAAAAGGGTTCCTTCGATACTCCTATGGTAAAGGGTTATCACCTAAGATGACAAAATGGGATGAATTTTTGATAAAGGTTCTCTTAAGGTTTGGGGTGATATCGGCAAGGAGGACTCCTATTTTCAAGTAGGTGTATATGTCATGGTACCAAGGATCACCTAGACCAACAATTTCACACATGAGCTTAGAATCTGGTACCTCAAAAGTTGGTACAAGAAACCAATCATTCATGAATTCATGCTTAGGGATGTTGCATGGGATATCCAACAATGATCCAATTGTATCCATAACATCAACTGCTTTGTTGTTTACCCTCAGTATTTTCTCAAATGTGATGTCAATGAAGAATTCCTTGAGATCTTCCACCAGTTTCTTGTACGGGTAATTTGTCATTCTTTGTTTGGTATTCATCATTGACCTGGTTGATAATTAAATGTGAGTCCCCATAAACTTTAAGTGTCGTGATTTTCCACTGTATTGCAATTTAGAGTCCTATAATTAGAGCCTTGTACTCCACATAATTATTGGTGTATGGAAAAGATAGCTTATATGACTTTGGGATGCAATATCCTTGTGGTGTGATGAAGAAGACTCCTACTCCTAACCCATGTTGTGTGTATGATCCATCAAAATATACTTTCTAATGATCTGCTACACTAAGGTTAGAAATGGATTCATCTCAAAATTTTGATACTAGGGGGTTCTCTAAATATATAGGTGCTTCCGCCAATTGATCTGCGATTATTTTCCCCTTCATAGCTTTTCGTTCCACATATTCAATGTCATATTCTGTCAATATCATGACCTACTTAGCCATTCATCTTGTAAGTGTTGTCTTAGAGAGCAGATATTTTAGAGGGTCTATCTTGGCGATGAGCTTTATTTGATGAGAAAGAATGTAGTGTCTGAATTTTTGTGAGGAAAATACTATTGCAAGACAAGATTTCTCGATGAATGCGTAATTTAGCTCGTGTCCCACCATGGTTCTATTGATATAGTAAATGACTATTTCTTTCCCCGTTTCATCATGTTGAGCTAGAAGAGTGCCAAGGGTTGTCATTGTAGCTGATATGTATAGGATCAATGGTTTATTCTGGATCAAGGGAATGAGGACTAGCAGTGTTAGCAAGTATTCCTTGATTTTATTGAATGCCATATCGTATTTCTCATCCCATTTGTATGTTACCCCCTTGTGGAGGAGATGAGAATAGGGGAAAACTTTATCTACTAACTATGCTATGAATCTACAAATGGATTAGAGCCTTCCCTGTAAGCCCTTAACTGCTTAAATGTCTGTGGCATTTCCATTTCAAGAATTTCTTTAACTTTTGCGGGGTCGATCTTGATTCCCCTCATTGATACAATATACCCTAGAAGTTTTCCTGATTACACACCAAAGACACATTTCTTAGGATTGAGTCATACTTTATATTCTTCCAGTCTATAAAAAATAGAGCCTAGCATTGCTATATGGTCCCGACACTTCCTTGATTTGGCTAGTATGTCGTCCACATAGTCTTCTATAGATTTGTGGATCATGTCATGAAAAATCAATGTCATAGCTCTTTGGTATGTGACTCCAGTGTTCTTTAACCCAAATGGCATTATGTTCCAACAGTAGGTGCCCCATGGACAGGTGAAGGTTGTCTTATGCTAATCATCCTTTGCTATCATAATCTGATTATACCCTGAAAACCCGTCCATTAATGATAAAATCCCATGCCCTATCGTTAGATCCACAATCATTTCTATGTTGGGAAGAGAAAAAGCATCCTTAGGGAATTCTTTGTTTAGGTCCTTGAAGTTAGTACAGATACGGGTGGCCCTAGTGGGCTTAGAAATAGGTACAAGGTTGGAAACCCATTCAGGATAATCAATGTGTCTTATGAAGCCAACGTCAAGAAGTTTTTGCAGCTCAAGTTTTACCAATAATGCAATATGTGGATGCATCTTTCTTAATTTCTGTTTTACTGGTTTTTCCCCTAGATAAACTACTAGATGATGGACTACGACCTCTGGATCAAGGTCGAGCATGTCAGCATAAGTCCATGCATTTTTTACTTTCCTTTCTTTCTGAAATGAAGCTAGAATTTCATGTTCCTTGGTCAAAAGTGACTCTGCATAGAAAGTGATGTGTGGTGTCTCTTCGATTCCTAGATTGAGTGGGTTGCATTTTTCTGCCGATACTACTAATTTTTCTTCATGGATGGCACTAAGGGGAAGATTGAATCCCTCGTCCTTTGGTGCCTTAGAGAGGTTTTCACCATCAGATACGTCCTTTCTTTTTACTATTTTTGGGTCAGAAAGTGCCACAGTGTGGTTTTCACTTAAAGACCTAGACGTTACTCTTAGATTTTCAATTTTGTGACTAAGAGATTCAATCGTTTCCTCATAGTACACATGTGTGTCTAGCTCAATATCAAACCCTACTTTGTGATCTCCATATGGTAAATTATCCCTTAGTCCCATGAATTCTAAGAGAGCCTCGTCGTTTTTGAATGTGTCTAAGATTGGTGGTCCTCGTTGGTCACAGTCTACCAATTAGGGGTAAATAAGCTTTAGTTCAATGGTTTGGTTACTCGACTCAAAGGACATGGTAGTGATCATAAAAAGGGAGGAATCCTCAAATAAAATAGGTAAATCAAAGATGGATTCCTCATCATACATGTTAGTTATATCGAAGGTATAGTTATCTAGAGGTAGACCTATGGATACTAGTAATTGAGGAGGAACTTTGACTTTTTTTAACAGGTGTACCTTTCCCAATAGTGGTTATCTTCATAGGGGTGCATCCAAGGCCAAGATTCTAAGGGAACTTCATGGGAACAATGGGTTAAAACAAACTGTTATCATTTTTCCCAAGCTTCTCATTTTTGTTATAGCCCTAGTTAAATATTAATTGAAGACCTTTGTTTCTTTCTTCCATGGGAAGATTTGGCACATGCCTTTCATCTTGATATAACAGGATTGATACATCTTTTTTGTCTACCACCTCTTTGCTTAGGTCTCACCACTTTTTGAAGGTGGTAGCTTATGATTTGAAGGTTTGAGATGTTGTGTCAATTGGTCGTGGTTTCCCATGAGATCTAGGAGATTTAGGTAACTCTCCTATCACAAAGACACTCTTTTTCATCTTATAGTCCCCACATCCATGCTCTTGGATAATAACCTTAACTTTTAGGATGTTCAGAATGGAAGGTGTCTTTTTCTCAAAAGTGGAAGCTAAGGTGTATGGATCAATATAAGGTTATGTGGGTCCTTCATCATTTTTTGGGACTTGAGGAATCTTGTAATAATTGGCCTCTAGATTTTTGCAATAATAAAAAGGCTTAGGGTTAGCATGGATTGTGAATTCTTGGGTTTGATAAGGAAATTTGACACATTGATGGAATGTGGATGCGACAGCTTGCATCCCATGGATCCATGGGCATCCCAGGAGGATATTATAGGGGAGTTCAAGGTCAAGAACCTGGCGAGTGGTCTCCATGATTGTTGGCCCTACTTGAATAGGGTGTTGAATGGTGCCTTGAGACACCCTTTCTTGATCATCATAAGCCCTGATAGTGATACCTTTTCCTTTTTCGATGACATCTTAATCCTAGATTCTTTATTAGCTATAGAGTACAGATATTCAAACCCGCACCTCCATCCAACAAGACTCGTTTGACTTTGTTCTTGTGGACTAGGACTTCAAGATGGAGTGCATGGTTGTGAGATGGTTGGGTTGGAAGATCCTGCTTAGAGAATGTTAGGAGATGTGGTGTAGTGATATGTCTGATCATAGCTTGGAACTGGTTTGCATCAAGATCTGTGGGAATGGAGGATGTAGCCAATACCTTTTCTATGATCTCCCTATGTGTGGGCGATATTTTTAGCAACTCCATGATGGAGATTTGGGTGGGGGTCTTTTTTAGTTGATCTAGGACTTTAAAACCAGTAGGGATTGACTTTGGATTTGTGGCAGGTGCTTTGGGTGGTAGTGAAGGTCCTAGAAGGGTGATTCTTCCGCCACATGTGGTGACTCCATACTCGGATCTAGGTCCTTTGATATTAACAATTGTTACCCATTCATCCAAGGATGCAACAACATGGTCATAAACATGGTTCACATTGTTCTAACTCTTTCCTTTACCATTCTTGTTTCCTTTATTGTGATCTAAAATTGGATTCATGTATACCTTGAGATCTTCATTCCCAACCGGTTGTTCAATGGTTATGGTTTTATCATCAATGAGATCTTGGATCAGATTCTTGAGTCTCAAGCAATTGGCTACCGTGTGCCCCTTTATTTTGTGAAAATTACAAAGGTTTTTTTTGTTATACCATGGTCATTTAACCTGAGGCTCTTAATAATTTTCATAGACTGGGATTTTGATGAGATTTTCTTGTACCAGTTGTTGCATGACGGATTCAATTGGTTCCCCAAGTGGTGTGTATTTTCATTTAGGAGGATATATGTTCCTTGGGGGTGGCCCCTCTTGAGCATTTAGGTTGTTGACAATTTGATTGTTGGGTTGTTGTTGTGATGATGAGTTAATTTGTGGGTTGTTTTGGGTATTGATTTGTGGTTGTTGGTATGTTTATTGTTGTGTGTTCTACCTTGGGACACTGATAATAACTTTGGCATCAACAACACCATCATTAGTGACATTTTTTTTCTTTTCCCATGTGTGAGGTTTGTCATTGTAACTTGTGGATGGCCGATTATTTTGATATGTGGGTGTGCCCCCTTGTGCTATAAGGGCTCTTTTGATGTTGAGCACTTTGGGAATCGGTTGATCATAAGTTGTTATGCATTGTATTTTTAAGTGAAAGGACAAGGTCCCTTCAAGATTAGAGATGACAGTCCCAATTTGTTGTTCTTTTGGCATAGACCATTTGCTCCTGTTGGCCTTGGATCGCCATCGTTGCAAGAAGGTTGTGAATGTTTCTCCCTTGGATTGTTTTAGGCTGGATAATTCTTCCAAGCTTACATCCACGCCTATGTTAAATGAATAATTTTGTATGAATAAGCCATAATTTCTTGAAACTTTTTAATTCTGGGGGGAAGGCGGGAGAACCATTCCATGGCTGGACCAGCCAAACTTTGAGGGAAGAGTTGCATCAAATAGGAGTCGTCATATGCCACTTCCATATAGTGTACATGGAATTCCCTAATGTGATCTTTAGGATTACTAGTCCCACAGTATTTTTCAAACTTTGGTATCTCGAATCCTTTTGGGAATGGGACAATTGCAATGCTTCTATCAAATGGATAGCTTGGGTATAAATTCCCTTGTGATTTTTCCCATTTTCCTGATTGTATGTCTAGCACTTGTTGCGAGAGTAGTTTAATTTATGCGGAAAAATCAATTTGCGGATTAGGTGGTGGGATGTATGTGTTTTGGGGTGGTATGGTTGCTTGGGTGACGAGTGGGATGACTTGTGTATTTGGCTGCATGTTTGCAGGAGGTTGTTGTAAGTTTTGTTGTGCAAGAAATGCTTGCTGGTATGCATGTAGTTGTTTTTGTGCCAACAACGCTTGTTGTTGGTCTTGTTGATGTTGAGCTATTAGTGCTTGTTGTTGTGTGTGTTGTTACAAGGCTTGTTGATAGGCTTGTTGTTGTAACAAGGCTTGTGCTTGTGCTCGCTATGCTTGGTATTGAGCTTGTGCTTGAGCTTGAGCTTGTTGAGCAGCTTGTGTAGCTTGAGCGGCTTGTGTGGCTTGTGTAGCATGTGCGGCTTGTGTAGCATGTACGGCTTGTGCAACTTGTGTGGCTTGTCATTGTTGCAATAAAGATTGCACTGGTTCTTGGGTAGCCTATTGTGCTTGTTGTGCAACTTGTTGTGCTTGTGCTTGTTGTACTACTTGTTGCACAACTTGTTCAACTTGATGTGCAACTTGTGTGGCTTGTTGAGTTTGGAATTGTTGAAGATCCTTTTGATAGGCTTATTGGGATGCTTGCAATGTGATGATGTATTTATTTTCCATATTTGGATTTGGTGGTGGGTGTGGAGGATTCGGTGGAATGGTGTCAGATGGTGTGATGAGGGATTGTTGGGGTGGTTGTGGAGGTGCTTGTTGAGTGAGGACAAGAGGTTGTGTGGGAGGTGGTATGATTGATGTGCTAGGTCCTTGGGAGACCATGTTTTGGAGAGTTTGAGGTGTTGTAGATGGAGTGATTATTGGTTGATGTTTGGATTGGTGCCACTTGGTGTTGCAATATCAACGACATGCTTGGAGGATTTGGTACGATTAACGATCTAATTTGACTTGTGATGGGAGGATTGATTTGCTTTGATTGGTTTTGGATTGGTATGTTAGGTAAAGGTGGGTACCCTAAACATTGAATTGGTGGGGATGTTGATGTTAAAAGAGGGAATGATGAAAATATTGGTGGTGTGTTCCCTTACAAAAGTGAGGATGATGTGTTAAAAGTTCCCACTTGTCCAAATGAATCTACTTATCCTTGTGATATCATGGGGAGAGAGACTTGTGTGTCAAGGGAGTATGTTGGTATTGTGGAAAAGTTGGAGGGATTATTGGTATCATGGAAGATGAGTGATACATATGGATGTTTTGGGTCTTTTGGGATGGTGTTGGGCATACCCAAGATTGTGTTAGCCTCTAGATTTTGAGTGTTGACAAGTGGATGTGTTTGAAGAGCTTGGAGTAATGAAATCCCCTTGGTGATCATGGGTTGACTTGGAACATGAGAAAATTTTGATTGTATGATGGGTTGAATGATTCTTGGGAATGAAATTGGTGTGAATGATGTGGATGGCATATTCCCAAGAGGTTGCTCAACAATAGTGCTCACATCAAAATAAAAAGGGAGTTTAGCCACTTCCTTTGCTAATGCCAACATGTATTGTGTGGGATTGAGTCTCATGACCGTGTTGACAATCTTGTGTGTTTCAGGATTTTGGACAAGCTCAATTTCATCTTGGGTCATCCCTTGGAAGTTGTTGGTGACATCCTCCACTTGACAACCTTCTTCTTGAAGATCTTATGATTGTTGAAGGGGATTGAGTGAAGGGATGGTAGATTCCATAGGGTTGAATTCTAATGCAGTTTGGCTCAAATCGCTTGAAGTGGATGTTTCTTTTTTTTGCTCCATGATCTTCTTGTGTTGTGATCTTTTTTGGACCATAAAATTGGGATCAAATTTTAGGAATATGGGATGAAAACCTCTAACTCCTTAGGTTGGTCTAAACTTTAGGTACAAAAAAGAAAATCTAGGATGTTAAGGATCAAATGATGGTGGTGTGACAAATGAAGGATGAATGATATGGATGTTTGAACTTTTAAGAACTTTGGAGGAATACCAGACTTTAGGATTTTTTGGATATTGATTTGGATTTGGTTTGACTTGGATAATGGACTTATAGATCCCAAGATGTTAGATGTTATCTTGGAATAAACTTGTCCACAAGGGTGATAATTTGACTAAATGTATGAGGAAGGATTCATTCGCACATACTTAGCCAAACAAGGTGATTTTGATTTTGATTTGAAGCATTTACCAAAAGTCTAGCATGAATGATTTTTCCAAGGTTCTAAAAGTTATTTGTGAGATGGGATTTGATTGATGATGTGACAAATGAAATTGTTGGTTTGATCCTAGATGAACCTAGAGAGAATTTGTTTACAAGACCAAGGTATTGAAGAACATGCTATACCTCTAAAACTTTCAACCCTATGTGAGAAACTCAAAATGTTGGAAAAGACCAGGATTCTAACAATAATAAAATGAATACAAGTTTGGATTATCCTTTGAAGCACGTTTGTAAAAGTTGTATACCAATCTATCTATGGTTTCGTAAAGTGTTGAAAGGTGTTTCTTGAGAGCCTTTGGACTAAGACGCTTATGATGATTGATAGACCTTGGTTTCAGGATTTTGACTTTGCTAGAAATCATGAGATCAAACACATATGTGGTGTTCAATTGTATTTTATCTGGATTAAATGGATTCCTTTTACCACATCAACACTTCTTGCTTTAATTTTCAAACTGAATGTCTATGCCTCAATTCCTTTTCATTCCACAAGGTCCATTATGTGAAAATCAAAGAATCAAGGGCATAGTTTTCCTAGGTTGACTTTGGAGAGAACAAATTAAGATATGGACCCAAATATTTAGAAGCCTCTAAGGATAAAATCCCTAGGGACAAGCAGTAACATTTGGAATTTTCAAGGATATTTGTTCTTTCCAAAGGGTTTGAAATTTTGATGACTTGTTAAATGTTTGTTTCAAAGTTTTAAATCCAAGCAAAGTATTTAACTAACTCACAAATTGTACAACCATAGGATAGAAAAGACAATATTTGTTAAGTCCCCACTTGGATTTCTCCAGACATTGAGACAAAGTGAACAACTAGAGATTTGGCAACACTGGCTCCCCTCCACGACACACACTTCTCAGGACCACCGAATCTCAAAATCCTTAAAATCCAAAGATCGAAAGGATTTATTATATTTCTAATTTGAATAGTAAAAATGTGGGGTGGCTTTAGAATGACTGTTCTTGCACCAACAAATAGTAAGGATTTTGGTCTTTACATAAATGGGTTGTAGTAAGGGCTTCCATTTGAGGTGGCTATACACGTGTCAATAGTAGCTCAAGATAATGGAGAATCGAGAGGCCTCCCATTCCTTTCCCTAAGGAAGGATTTTTACGTATCACATAGATACTATGGCTAACACTTGTCGGTATGACACATCCCCACTTGTTGTTAATGACTTTCGTCACAACACATTTTTATGTAGTGATTGGAAGAGCTTGGATTTAGCTCATTACCGCTTGATTTGCTCCCTTTGGGTGAGTACTTTTTCCCACCAAGGCAGGCTCTCTAAAGATACACAATAGTGAAGAAGTACATTTGTAGTTCGATCGCCTAGATTGCACTAGGAGGGAACACACACAATGCCTTTCCTTCACACTCACATGATTATTCAATTTTAGCTCCAAATTGAAATGTGTGGGAAATTTTAGACAACCAATGTCACTAGGATGCTTTTGATTCTCAAGATCACTTGGAAGCGTGAGGGAAGTGCATACACATTCAAATGACACCAATTGTAAAAAATTACAAACAAGGAAAACACAAGTTTCTTTTAAGCCCAAATAAAGATGAATTATTTTTAGAGCACCAAGCTTAAATATGAGTTTGTCTTGTTCAATTTTAGCCCAAAATCAAAGTCTATTAAGTTCATAATGTTCAATTTTAACCAACTTTTACAAAGCTTGAGTTGTTTGTTAATTTTAAGCCCAAAGTAACTCTAGCAAATGTGACGCTCTAAAACTAAGCGAATGTGACACTAAAAAAATGCAACTCTGTTGAAAACAAAGGTGACTCTCTACGGAAGGCAGAGACAACATATGCAATGCAATTTCAAAGGTGACACTTTGTGGAACTAGAATAAGACAGAAAATAGAAAGAGCAATGGACATTGTATCAAACGTGGCACGATAGAGACAAGCAAAAGCGGTGCGACATGGCAAAGGAGGTGTTGGAAGCAAAAGCGATGCTCTACAAACAAGCAATGGCAGCACAATAAGCAAAGGTGATGCTATATGGATCAAGTGTGGTGTCTCTCCCCTATAGCTGCACAAAAAAATGAATTTTATGCAAAAAACATCACAATAAATTGGTTGGCCCTCATTCTAGCGCCAAAATGTGAGTGTCCAATCTGCAATTAACTAATGAGAAACATCAATCAAGTGTTAAACATGTTAGAAATCAAAAAAAACACTCCCTATGAAATTATTTGACCAAGAAGACAATAAAACATGATAAAAACTTAAAATGAACCAAACAAAGCATGTAATCTAATCTAACTAAAGTGAACCTCCATCCCATAGGGGGAGTGGTGCTCCTTTGATGTGAAAAGGAAGCTCTTTCCCAATCCCTTTGATAAGCTTTGATGTTGAATGTGATTCCAAGTGTGAGATTGACCCCAAATGGTGATAACTTAGCTAAAAATGATAAAGATGTTGATTGCTATGAAGTGAAAATGGCTATAGTGATAATGCTTAAATTTGTGGATCCATATTGTGAAGAAAATGCTTCTATTTATAGAACTCAAGGGTTGAAGAATGAGAGGATTTGGTGAATGTGGGATAAAATGAGAGCTAATGAGAATGCAACACTTGACACAATTCCATTGGAGGAAGGTGGAGCAAATTTTGGGAAATGTGTTGAGGAATGGGGATGTAAGAGCAATAAATGAGAATGGTTGAGAATGTGAAAGGTTTTAAGAAGAATTTATTGAATGTGGTTGAGATGTGAGAGGATGTAAGAGAAGTTAATGAAGATGTGAAAGGTTTTTGAAAACCTTTGGAGGGAAATTGAATGAGAGGTGGTTGAGAGGAATATTCCTTGGAATATGCCTTTGTGAGGATAAATGAGGTAATTAGATAATTAATATTTTATGTGCAACCTGGTTAGTTGACCATGGGTTGATTTAACTCTTGAGGAGTTAAAAACTGGAGGATTTATTAATGATGATTAGAAAGTGATTTAGGATTAATTAATTGGAAGGGATTAGGAGATTGTGACATTTGATTTGATTGATTTAATAAAATAGGAGGATTTACGGGGATTTAATTAAATATGATGAATATTAGTTAGAAGAAAGGGGAAATTAATCAATAAATTTAATTATTTGATTAATAGCTGACTTTGTTGATTTTAGCTAAATAATGTTGATTATTTAGTTAATCGGTTAGTTTGGGGTGTTTTAAGAAGAAACGGTGTTAGTTAATCAGAATCAAATGCATAGTATCAATCATGATTTTTTATGTGTCTACACAAATTATATGAAGACACAGAAACATGAGAAAATAATCTGAACCAGCATGAAATGATGATAGAGTGAATTCACATAATCACCACATACTACAACTATGGAGAGAAAATATAGATTGGCAACCTGTTCTTTTTTAAGTATGCAATGATCAAATATATTGCAAAGTATGCAGCAAAAGTGGAGAACTCAGAAACATACCACCAAATGTTGATGCATCTTTCACATATGGAAAACCTAAATGATTTAGTTGCACGAGCATTTAGAAGGATTCTTACTGAGATAGTTATAGAAAGAGACATTGGAGCCCAAGAAACATGTCACATGCTACTAGAACTTCCATTAGTAGAAAGCAGTAGAATATTCTTTAATCTAAATGTTTCATGTGAGGTGTTCAAACTTGTAATTGTACATACAAAAGACAACAATGAAGAATAGACAAAATCCCTCATTTATGGATATAAAACAAGGCCTTGTTCTATGGAAGGTGTCTTGCTAATTGATGTAGCTAGACCATGGATATATAATCCTAAACAAAAAATGAGAACAAATGGGAGGCAAGAAAAAGTGCATCCATTGTTAGAGTTTTCCTAGGTTTGTATCCATTCCTCCACATCAGTCAGATAAATGGATTGACTTTTGTTTATTAGAGTTATTATTGTACAAACCATTTCATGTCATAGAAAGAGATATTGGTCATGATAATGACTCCATAGTAGCAAATTAGAAGTCATTCAATTATAATCCTTGGCATGTGGAACAAACAACAACTATAGAAAATGTTGAAAATAATAGCGATTATGAAAATGAAGACAATGAAGTTGTTCATGGAAATACCATAAAGCATGAATGGGAAATTATATCTAGATTGTATCATGATCAAAATATACAAGTCTTTGAAATAGATATGTTGGGGAGAAGAGATATTGATAGATTTGCATATTGGTCTTATGAATATCAAGGTGAAGAGTACACAACTAGAGCAATCAATTTTATAAGCAGCATCAAAGATCATGGATGTATCATACATGATGATATACCATAAAGAATCAACTACAAAAACCTTAGTGGTAAACAAAAAAGGTACTTGACATAATTATGACACACTTCCATACAAATCAGAATGGAGTGCCATTGTTCATGATAATCCAAGGAACAACAAGAACTAGAAAGTTATATCTAATTGGTTCCATTATTCAATTTCTTAAAAATGTGTCTATGCCATGTTGCTCTCCCATTCTACTACTTGCACCAATAGGAGTTGCAACATTCAATATAGGATCCTCTACAGTTCATTCAAAATTAAAAATCCCAATACAAGATTTTGCTCAGCTAGAAGGAACAAGACTTACAAGTTTTCAAGAAGAAATAACACATATCAAATATATTTTGATTGATTAAATGGGCTTCATTGGTCAAAACATGTTGGAAAATATAGATTCTCAACTCAGACAAGCATTCCCACAAAGTACACACATAAACTTTGTAGGTATACCTTTCATTATGACTAATGAAGGCATGTATTCTATACATTATTTGATATAACTCATATGTACTAAATTACTATAATATTAGTATACATTTTTAAAATAAATTATATCAATTATTATCTTTCAGGTATATCTATGATTTTGGTTGGAGATTTGGACTAGTTGCCACTAGTCAATGATAGACTAGTGTATGACAACAATAGACTGACAAAGTTATTGTGGGAGGAATTCAAAACTGTAGTTACCTTACATAAAATATTTCGACAAAATGGAGAAAACATCCAGCAATAAATATTTCATGAACTTCTAACAAATATAAGAGATGTAAACCCACAAATTGATGGTTGGAGGTTTCTTATGATGAGAACCCCTATTAAGCTAGATGTTGCAAGAAATTATGAGTTTGATAATGTTGTCCATTTGTTCTCCACAAATGATAATGTTCATAGCCACAATAAGAAAATGTTATATTCATTGAATCATCTTGTAGTGTTGCAACAAAACCAGGAAGTGTTAATACAGTAGAATATTTATCAAATGATGAAGTTGATCTAGATTTATTGATCAATAAAAATTCAAGGGACATGTTGACTTCCAATCTTTGGATACAAGTAGGTCTTTTCAATGGAGCTCTAGGATGCATTCGAAAGATTGTCTACAAACTAGGAACTGTTCCACCTGAACCACCAACATATGTGATGGTTGAATTTGACAATTATTCAAGAATACCATTTGAAGATCATCATCGAAATACAATTCCAATAACACCAATACAGAGGGGAAGAACACTCCAATTTCCATTGAGATTAGCATGGGCATTGACCATACATAAATCTCAGGAATTGACTCTTTCAAAATCAACAGTTGATATAGGATCGAGAGAAAGAACAAGATTGACATTTGTGGCAATATCTCATGTAAAATCTCTACAGGGGCTGAGAATAATGCCACCATTCACATATGACCATTATGAGAAAATGAAAAAGGGTAAACAACTTGCCAAGCGCAAGGCTAAAGAAAATAGACTCAAATTTTTGGAATATAATTGATGTAATATATTTTTTTTGTTCAAATTTGCTTCAATGGCTTTCATACCAATGTGGTTTTCAACCATTGTAATTAATTGTTAACATTATGAAATTTAATTAAAGATAGGTGTAACGCTGAATAAAAGCTTTGCACTATAGACAACAAAGAAGATTGATTAGAAGCACACATGCATGCAATACTAAATCTAAAATGCAAATTCATTCGTTAAGCAACAAAGAACATGGGAAAGTAAAAACGTAATTAAAAACTAGAACAATCTCACCAATCTTCAAACGTATTTCCATGATTCATCTCGATTGCCCTTCTCCATTTTGCTTGTGTAGTATAATTGCCCTCAGATTTTCTGCCCGTTTTGCCAGCCCAAAGATAGTGATTAGCAAAATATCTAAGATTCAAGACAAAGTGCTCCAAAGCTACAAAATTCTAAGGAGAGATTGGAATGAAGAATGACAATCACCCTATAGAAAATTGATTATTCTAAACGGCCATGCCAAGATTTCGTGAAAGATCAACCGCATCGTTGAGATCGAATCGATTAGACATGCACTCCGCTAACCCACAAAGGATGACATGAGGACCAAATTAGAAATAGAATTAAAGATAAATAAATGATTTAATCTTCACCGACATTCGAAGACATAAGAATACCTTGCAATTTAATGTTACATTAAAGCAACTCTTCTGTTAACGCACTATCGTAACAATTTCACCACTAAAATGGGTCAATATTTTAATTAATACCATGCACGCAAAATGCGAACCCATTATTGAATGGTTGTAATTGGTGAGACATTTCGCCGAGAATGCCACTGCATCGCAAATGAATAGTTAACCGAACGATTAAAATAGATGCCTAGTCGAAAAGTGAATACTTTTAGATAACTCACAATTATTTAAAATATGAAGAATGTTAAAAATAGAATTCTTATGAATTCAAACAACTACTTTAATTCAAGAGACAATATTCGAAGGATAATTAAATAAATAATATTTATTTAACTAAGTGATGAAAGGACCCAAAATGAATAATTAAATAAATTAAGAATTCATTTAATTATAGTTGAAATATGATAAAGAATAAATTAAATAATGATTTATTTAATTTAACCGGAAGAATAAGGTTAATTAGTAAAATAATTAAATAACAAGCGTTTATTTAATTAATAGAAGAAATAGAGAAAAGTGAATTAATTAAATAATTAAAATTATTTAATTAATAGAAGAATTAATGTTAAGATGTATAATTAAATAATTGACATTATTTAATCATGACCATGAATAATACGAATTATGCAGAATATGGAAGTCGCAGGCTTAAACCAGATTTCAGTGTCTACATTTGCCCCTCTTTGATACAATGTCACTTAGGCATTGTGTCAAAGAAAATCGATAAGAAATATGGCCCAGTCATGCCCCAGTGTAAAATAAGTGAAGGTATGCCCCCGAAAATTGGCATGTACCGAAGGGTCGGGCAAAATTTGAAAATAAAAGTCTAGTCCAAGAATAGGTAGAAAGGCAATGCAATTTTGACGGAATTGGGTTCGAAACCGAGGGATCTGGTACCTGGATGATAGAAAATGGCTTTAGCATGGCCAAGGGAGGAAATGCCACCTAAGCCCTAGGTATATATTGAATTTCGTGGTGAAAACTATTCACTGCACCCACCTAGCTTAGAGATTTCAAAATTTGCTCTGACTTTCAGCGAGGATGTCTCCAGTTCTAGCCACCCATCATCGTGCATACAGGATCCGGACATTCCAGAGACCAGCCGGCGCGGAACCCCCGGTATGGACCTAAAACTTACCTTTTGAAAATTCTTGATTTGCGCGTATTTTAAAACATTTATTGCATTTTAAGTTATGCGTCACTTTTTATTTTTGCACCGCATTTGATGCGCGAACGACGCATTTGACCCCGAAAAACCGCATTTGAATTTTAACGCCGACCGGTTAGATTAATTTTAGCGAATAACCGCATCTGTTTTATTTTGTTACGCATTTGTTATTTAGAAACGCATATGTTTATTTTGATACGCAAATGTATATTTAGAAACGCATTTGCGGTTTTGAGACGCATTTGCATATTTAGCGACGCATTTGCATATTTAGACGCGCATTTGAGATTATGCAACGCAAGTGATAGTTTTATGATGCATGTGATTATTATTAACCGCATTTGATTAATAATGACACACATGTAATTTTTGAACCGCATTTGTGGAAAAGCGACGCATGTGTAAAAGAATGACGCATTTGCAAACTAACGACGCATTTGCATTTTATGTTAAAACAGTCAGGTTGCATTAGAATAGAGGATTCAGGCTAACATGAGGCATGTATGATGTTGGTGCAGGTTGTACTTGACCCTATCTATACACGTGAGTCGAGACCCACGACGTTTCGATTCAGAGACAGCCTACGGCCGGCCGAATGACGGACTCTATGGCATTTAGGTTTGTTGCATGTTACTGATATGCCCCAGATTCGGGCAAATCGGGGACTACTGACGGCACTATGTGAGCGGTGGCACTCGGAGATTTCTTCCTTCCACCTTCTGACTGGGGAGGCCACGGTGACGTTGGAGGACGTATACAGGATACTGAGACTGCCGATTAGAGGCACACGGGTAGTCTATGATACCTAGAGGGGTATAGCTGAGATGTGCAGATACTACCCCCACGCTGACGTTAAACAGCTAGGGGTGGATGACTATGAGATCAGATGGCGTGCAGCTCAGAGCGGTATACGCTAGGACCGCTCAGTGGGTAACCCGATAGCTGCGAGCAGTACCACCGAATCAGCCGAGGACATGGATTCCCCGTGGGATGGAAGTGAGATGCTAGTAAGGCCGGTTTTTCCGAGTTGTATATGTCGTCTTGCGCGTAGTGAATGGCACTTCACCCGCATGACATTGCTCTATAGAGAGGCTAGCCGATGTGGAGCCGCTGCACCCTAATGGTAAGGGGTAGCTGTGGCTATTGCTATTTTTAGACCACCTGTGACAGTAGATCTAGCTCGGGGAGTGCCATACGCCTTTCAGTATGCGAGGGCCACCACACAGCACCATATTGGAGACACGGGCTATTTCAGACACGCTATAGACCTGATGCAGGAGTTTACATGGAGACCTTACCTAGGCTACGAGGTGTGGTCAGATGAGGGCGAGCATTTTCCATTTTGTCGACAGACACAGTATTTGGTGGGACGGATAGTGTCCCATATGCATATCATAGAGCAGCAGTTGCCGGACCGGGTACTGAGACAGTTTGGAGAGGTACAAGATGTACCTCGAGGGAGAGCTGAGTTTGCTTGGTCCTCACGAGAGGTCCTATTATGGGGGCCAGAGATTCCAGTCGCCACTGCAGAGGCGGATATTGATGGTTTACAAGCACAGCCATGGGGATGGAGGGATGGACCAGCAGATGCAGGGACCACTCCAGCTTATGATCAGTGGTGGGAAATACACAGGCCGATTCCCTTGACAGATCTAGGGCAGCCAGCACCAGTAGAGCAGTGTGGGACAGGTCCCAGAGGCAGGCGAGGCAGAGGGAGAGGTCGAGGAGGCAGAGGAGGCCATGGTGATGGAGGGGATGATGGCAGAGGCGGCCGATGTGGAGGCAGGAGAGGGAGGCGTGGTCAGAGAGGATGAGGACCAGCCTTGTCACCGATCCGAGAGGAGAGAGGAGGAGAGGAGGATGTAGCCATGCTCGATGTGGCCAAAGGTGGTGAGGAGGAGCAGCCGGTAGAGGCTGTTATCCCGGACATCCCAGATATCCCAGCAGAGGCAGAGGCAGGGGCCGAGGAGGCAGGCAGAGAGGAGGGAGATGCCGAGGAGGCAGTTGGAGAGGAGGCAGAGATTGATGCCCTTGGGTTGCTAGGCGCCTACCAGGAGGACGACGATGAGGATGATGATCACGAGCAGGAGATTCGACATCAGATCCTGGAGGAGCTGGATGAGGAGGAAGATGGGAGAGATAGGGCCTGACAGGATGAGACAGAGGCAGAGGAGCCCGACACAGACATGTTACGAGCCCAGGTTGCCTCCTTGGAGGAGCAGATGAGAGTATTGATGGCTGAGAGAGATGCCTATAGGGTGGAGAGAGACAAAGCCTTGATGGAGAGGGATCAGGCCATAGCCCGGCGACAGGAGACTGAGCAGAGGTTCACAGAGCTCAGGTCACTATGCACAGGACCATCAGTTGCATTCGCCAGAGAGCTAGTCAGGGCTGGAGAGAGGGAGAGATACTACAGGGATTTGTATGAGGCAGAGGTTCCCCTAGAGAGACGAGCTCCCAGTTTTTCAGCGGCACAGAGTAGTAGGTCTCAAACCAGGACCCACACACGGACAGTGAGCATAGAGGGAGTGGATCAGCCATGTAGAGCAGGGCCATATGATAGACCTCCCACAGTTCATAGATCAGCCGGTTCCCGGCATCAGTCTCCCACACACTCCCGGCATGATGGCAGTGGTAGTGCAGGATAAAGATACCGTTTGAGATCCATTTGAGACAGTGTATTTTGATCCGATAGCCTGCGAGCTTCCATGTATTTGTGATACATTATGACATTGTGATGTGACACATTTGAGTGATATATATATGATTTCGGCGGTGATTCCTATGATATGCATTGTCTATTTATTGATTATGCAGTCTTTATTTATACATGTGATGTTTATATGACATGCCTATGTGATGGATGATTGCATGTACTTTATGATGTTTATACAATTAATGAGATAATGTTGATTCTATGTGATGTATGATTCCATATGATGTTAATTCTATATGATTATGAGATGCCATGTGATGTGATATGTATAATGCAGACAACATGTGATGCTATACAAATGTAATGTGATGCACGTATTTATAGTTGATTTGTACATGAAATGCTTATAATATGTATTGGTTTTTTAATGATTATTTTCTATGATGCCATGGTGATTTAGATGTAAAATATGCCTATATGTATAAATGTTCCTAACATGCATGTTGATGCAGGATGATGTATAGCGTTGTGTGTCACAGGACTTCGTCATAATGTAAGAAAGAAGAAATGTTAATGCGGAAAGAAAGATCGAGAAAGAATGAATGACGGAAGATAGATGTTAGTATTAGCAATCTTCGATAGTTTGCTATATCACAAAGGTATTGCACTTTATCATCATTGGGCGGGACTAATACAAATGGAAAAAAACACCATGATATGACATAGATCAAGGTGTGCAAGGTCATCCACTTGCTAAGAACAGACAGTCGCAGACAAGGATTGTCATTAACTCATACTAAAGGCACAAGTTGCCCCAGTCTTTTTATCAGGACAAACCACAGACAGCAAACAAAAGAAAAGACGGGTCATGAAACGTCATCACTCCTCTAAATCCTTCATGGGACATCCTTGAGGAAACTAGTATCATGACTCAAAATCAAATTGAAAAAGACAGGCGACAGACAGCAGTCAAAGAAAATAGAACCCTGATACGTCGTTGCTTCTCTAAATCCTTCATGGGACATCCTTGAGAAAGCTAGTAACATGAATCCCGTCATCAATTCAAGATAAATGATAAGATAAACAAGCCATAAAGTCAAAAAGTCAATAAAATATTTGCCAAAACATGATTTGTTTGTTTGATTTGTTGATTGATAGAGCCTGATTTTAGGAAATACACATACCGGATAAGACTGAGTCTGGTTTCGATGTTATGACTATCTGTATAAGGCATGACAAAGCCTGGTTTCAGAAAGACATGTATCGTATAAGACGTTGAGTCAGATGTCGTTGATGTGATAACCTGTGTAAGGCTATGTTTGATCGTTTGACCTTGTCGATTATGCAGGAAGAACTCATCCTGAATAAGACATAGGTTGATTGTTTTGATAACGTCTGTTTCCAAGAAGGACACATCCTGTAGCAGACTATAGTTGATCTGTTTTGATTGTTTTGTTTGGCAAGTTGTTTGATTTGACTTAGAGAAATTGCTGACTTGTTCACCAGATTAATGCATGACTTGATATGATGTGTGGACAATTGACTGTGTGTGACGATAAACCCTAAAGGAATGACCTAGTGTGGCCTTGGGGGCTCATCGATTGATGACCTTGCCTACATTGTACACGCAGAGACCTCGTAGTTCGACTTGACTTGACCGACAAGACCGACTACAAATAAAAGACGTGTGTGAAAGTGAATGTGACGAACCCTAATGGACTGACCTAGTGCAGCCTCGGGAGATCATCATGTGATGGCCTTGCCTACATTGTACACGCAGAGACCTCGTAGTTCGACACGACCAATGACCTTGTCATATAGACATATGGATTGACTCATGAATTTATACAGACAAACCTAAACTGGCTGACCTAATGCCTCGGGGGCACATCGGCAGATGGCCTTGCCTACGTCCAGTCACAGAGGCAATGTAGTTCGAAAAATGACAAAGACCCACAAGTGCGACTGACTCTGACTCTGTTTTTTTGGATTTTCGAAATGTTTTGACTTTTTTTTTTTTTTTTTTTAAGTTTTCTGATGTTTTTGTGTTTTCTCAGGTCATTTTGTGATGTTTTTGGATTTTCCATGGTTTTACATCTTCAACACAGCCAATGTAAGAACCAATATGACACACGTCAAGTGTTTTCCCCTAGTCGAGTATAAGACCAATCGATTATGAATAGGGTAAAACGGGGGATATGAAATGCACTCGATGTCAATCGTTCCAAGTTATGGGAAAGACTACCACTTATTATGAATGGTATATAGAAATGATGGATAGGAAAGATAAGGGATATGTACAGGGATAGGTATTATGTACAGGGAAGTGGACTATGTACAAAGTAGTAGAATAATAGTAGACAAAGGAGCAGAGTTGAGTACACATGGCGCTTGTTTGCCAGGTTTTCACCATGGTACCTATCCAAAGCGCCACCGAAGTGGTTTTCACCATTGAACGAATGATTTGTCTTTACCATTTTTCATATTATCTAATTTTTTTGGTGTTACCAAGACGCCTGTTTGCCAAGTTTTCACCTTGATAACAATTTTTTTGATTGATTTTTTTGATTTTTTTGTATTTTTGCTAAATAAGACAAAGGACTCCCAGAAGCTATGCGTAGAACTTTTTCAAATGCATACTATTGATTGGTGAGGACAATGGTTCGCCTTCAGGGGTAGAGAGTTGATACGCTCCTGATCCAAAAGCTTCAGTGACAACATAAGGTCCTAACCAATTAGGTTCAAACTTTCCTGGTTTGTCTCTTTCTACTTGATTCTTTGGGTTCTCCATTAAAACCAGGTCACCAATGTCAAAGTTCCTGTTCAAAACCCTCCTGTTATAGCTACAACGAAGGAGATTCTGGTATGCTTGAAGATGGTCTAGTGCCTTCTGTCTTTGCTCATCTAAAAATTCTAGCTCATGGAGTCTCGACACTCAGTACTCTTCATCATCCAATATGGCCTTCGAGGATGATACCCTTAGGGAAGGAATCTACCGAACTCAATAAAAATTAAAATGGCTTGAGGATCAAAGACAAGTAGATATGGGGTGGCACCCGGTGGAATCACGGATACTTATGCGATAAACCCATAAGCGAGGGTTAAGGCTGTAAATGCTAGTCACGACCGGCATCATTAGCCGATCTTCTTGAGAGTTCTAATGATGGTCTTGTTAAGGTACCTACTGCCCATTACCTTGTGGGTAGTATGGGGTGGAAAAGTGATGTTGGATATGAAATTCATCACACAAGTGGTGGACTTCTTGGTTCTTAAATGGGCGGCCATTGTCAGTGATTATGGACTGAGGGACACCATACCGACAAATGATATAGTTTAGGATAAATCTAGAAATCTGTGCACCGGTAATGTATGTCATAGGAATGGCTTCAATCCACTTCCTAAAGTACTTAGTGGCAGTGATAATGAACTTATGTCCATTAGATGATGTGGGGTGGATTTTACCTATGAGGTTGAGTCCCCATTGGGAAAAGGGCCATGGTGACGTGATAGGACGAAGCTCCTGTGCTGGGGCATGTATCAAATCTCCATGAACTTGGCATTGGCAACATTTTGTTACAAAGACATATGAGTCTTTTTCCATAGTAGGCCAATAATAACCCAGTCTCATAATCTTTTTGGCTAAGGTAGGACCGCTAGAATGGGAACCACATATACCCTCATGCACCCCATCACGAGGTTTCAGCATTAGCCCGGTAGAATCTAGGGTAGGTAAAGGTGTTATTGTCTAAAGCGTCTATATAGGGTGTCTCAGAGCGATGGTATATTTAGGCTTGGGAGATGTTCTACATTGGTTATTGGATGACCAATGGGTATGACCGACATGAAGGTAATCATAAATTTCTTTGTACCAAGGGGAATCGGGACCAACGATGTCACACACCATCTCAGAATCTGGGATATCGTAGGCTGGGATCAAGAGCTGTTCTACCAAGAACTCAAACTTAGGCACGTTGTTAGGAATGTCAAGAAGTGATGCAATTGTAGCCATGGCATCTGCTGCCCTGTTTAAAACATGAGGTATTTGATGAAATTCGACTTTGTCAAAGTACTCTTTAAAACTATCTGCCATGCGCTTGTATGGAGTAAGCTTCTCATCCTTAGTCTCATAATCATCATTTACCTGCCTGATTACTAGTTGAGAATCACCATAAACCTGTAAAACCTTAATTTTCCACTTGACCGCCATGCGAAACCCTGTCACTAGAGCTTCATACTCTGCCATGTTGTTAGTGCATGGGAATGCAATCCTGAATGACTTAGGGATGGAATCACCTTGTGGTGTGATAAACAATATCCCAGCCCCTGAACCATGATTTGTATGTGAACCATCAAAGTACAGTTTCCATGTTATGTTTGTGTCAAATGTGAATATGAACTCATCAGGAAATTCTGCAACTAATGGGTGATCTGCCTGTATGGGTGCATCAGCTAATTGATCAGCAATGACCTATCCTTTAATAGCCTTTCTTTCTACATACTGTATATCATACTCACTAAGTATCATAACCCATTTGGCCAGTCGCCCTGTTAATGCTGCCTTGCTAAGAAGATATTTCAAAGGATCTATTTTAGCAACCAACATTGTTTGATGGTTTAACATGTAGTGCCTCAGTTTTTGGGTAGCAAATACTATTGCAAGACAGGCACATTCAATGTTACTATAATTGAGCTCATAACCAACCAAAGTCTAGCTGATATAATAGACTGCCCTTTCATGACCTTCATCATCATTCTATGCAACCAATGCTCTGAGTGATGAATGGGTTGCTGTGATATAAAGAATCAATGGTCTCCCTTCAACAGGTGGCATTAAAATAGGTGGTGTAAGTAAATATTCTTTAATCAGTTGAAAAGCCTCTTCACACCTAGGTGTCCATTCAAAGGGTACTCCTTTCTTAAGTAGATGTTGAAAAG
>VDFB02387209.1:0-23893 GCA_007258455.2 Sequoia sempervirens
TTTGAATTGATTTCATGCTTTAGTGTGCTTCACGTATCTATTTTTTTGGGTAGTCTCAGTGTATTGGTTCTCAGGGGAGTTCTGGGGGTTTGGCTCTTTTTTGGGATCCAAGAAAGATTGCTCCTCTTTGGTGGATTTATAGTCATTTTACTATTTCCATGGCTGCCTCCACTTTGGAAATAGGTGAGACTATTTTGGTTTCTAATGTTTATGCTTCGACTGATATTCGTGGAAAAATTCAGCTTTGGGCTCATATAAGGTATGCTCGATCGTGTGCTCCATATCTTCCTTGAGTCTTAGCTAGTGATTTCAATTCTATGTTGAGTTTGGAGGAGAAAAGAGGGGGGTTGCCTAGGCTTGGGCTTGCCTTTGATCTTTTTCAGGCGAATATGGATTCTCTAGCTTTAATTGATGTTAAGCCTTCTAATGGGATTTTCACTTGGAATAATCAACAGAGTGGAGAGGAATCAATCTCAGAAAGGTTGGATAGATTTATTGTCTCTTGTTTTTGGGTGGAGAGTAGATTGGTTACTGGTTTTAAGATTCTTGATTGGAGGGGTTTTGATCATTGGCCAATTAAATTTTCAACTAACTTTTTTATGGTTCCCAAGAATCCTCCTTTTAAGTTTCAGCTTATTTGGCTTCATGATTCTTCCTTGCATGATTTAATGGCCTAGTGGTGGCGTGATGGAGGTCCTGCTTATGGCACAACTATGTACACCTTTGTTAAGAAACTTCAATATGTCAAATATCACCTTAAGAGATGGAATAGGCCATGTTTTGGTAACCTAAAGGCTATGAAGAGGAATGCTCAGGCGTGCTTGGATGTGATTACTCATCAAATTCGAGATTATGGTTTCTCAGATGCTTTAGGAATATTGCTCTTTGTAATGTGGTATACAAGATTATTACTAGATTGATTGTAGAGAGGCTCAAAGTTTGTCTTCCTTTTGTGATCTCTGAGGAGCAAGGGGGTTTTGTGGCTGGTAGACAAATCCTAGATGGGGTGGCGGTTTCCTTTGAAGTCATTCACTCTATGGTGATGTCTAAGGAGAAATCTATGCTCATCAAGTTGGACATGGCCAAAGCTTATGATAGAGTTAAGTGGCATTTTTTGCAGAGAATTCTCTTAGGCTTTGGTTTTAGTCTAGATTGGGTTAGTTGGACTATGGGTTGTGTTACCTCTTCCTCTTTCTTTGTTATTATGAATGGGGAACCTTCTGAGCTTTTTGGGGCTTCCAGGGGCCTTCGCCAAGGAGATCCTCTATCCCCTTATTTGTCTATTATTATGGCTGAGGGTCTAGGAAAATTTCTTAAGTCTCGGGTTTCCCAAGGCATGATTCAAGGTTGGTGTTGGGGAAATGGGCTGCCACAACTTTCTCATCTTCAGTTTGTTGATGACACTACTTTTATAGGGAAGGTTCACCTTCAAGAGGCTATTTATTTCAGGAAGACTTTGGATGTTTACCTTGCTGCTTCAGGTCAGAAAGTCAATGAGCATAAGTCGTCTATCTACTTTTTTAATACTCCTCAAGCTATTCAATGACGGATTGCAAATATTTTGAGGTTTTAGATTGGGTCTCTTCTCTTTGTCTATTTGGGAATTCCTCTGGCTGTTGGTAGGCAACCCAGGTTCCTAGTAGAATTTTCTTGATAAGTTGTGTAGTAAGGTCACTCATTGGACTCATCATTGGCTATCTATTGCTGCAAGAGTGACTCTTCTGAAGTTTGTTATCTAGGCTCTCCCTATTTATAGGTGTTTTGTTCAGGCAGCTCCTTTGTATTTCCTAAGGGAATTTGATGCTCTCTCATGACAATTTCTTTGGAGTGGTAACTACGAGACAACCGTTCATTCTTCATTAAGTGGCTGTGCATGCCTGCGAGGAAGGAGGTGCCTCAACTTCGTTTGCTATTTTGAATGGCAAAGCTCTTGCAACCAGAGATTATATTAGCGTTGGTGTACTTCTAGTTAGAATCAATTTTAATTTCTCACTGCCATAAGTGTTGGTATGTGGTAGTGATCATGCTATGCTTGTATAGCCCATGGTATACTATACCCTTGCCCTATCGCGCGAGTGCGGGGAATTGAGGCGAGACGGAAGGGGTTAGAGTGACCCAGTAAATTTTCTTCCTACTTTTCCGTGATCACGAAGAAAAATCAATGGAGAAAAAGAAAAATCTAATTTTGTAGAACCAAAAATCTGGAAGCTTCTAAGCTTGGTAAAAAGGGATTAGGATAGGTATTACTTGTATGATAGAAAAACGATTATTTTACCAAGATTATATGAGTTTTACAACTTTGGATAATACTATAAGTATTGGATGGCTACGGTTTGGTGGATGTAGCCCAGATTGGAGTGAACCATGCTAAATCCTTTGTGTTATGATTTATTACATTGTATGTTTTAGTTTCTCACATTTATTATATAAAATTTGCATTTAATTGTTAGATATCTACCATCTCTAACCCTAACAATAAAAGTATCTTAAGGATGTTAACTCTTTTTATGTTCCTCGCTTCTCTTTAGAGGGAAGGGGATCTATGATTTGGCATACTCTAAAAACAAGGGCTCAGTTGGTTAAGAAGGGGCTATTTTGGATTTGTCATACGAGTTCCCAGGCTCTTTTTTGGAGGGATTCTTGGGATGGTCATCCTCCTATCCTATCTGCTTATCCTCACCTCCAACCTCTTTGTGATCATTTTATTGGTGTGGGTTGGAATACGATTGAGCATTATAAGATTGTTTAGAATCTTGAGATGGTTGTTGGTCTTAGATGGAAGCACTCCTCTAATTGGCTGCTAGGAGGGTCAGAGGAGGATAGGCAAGAGTTGGCTTAGATTCTTGCCTCATGTGAGAACAACACCTTGGTGGGGCATGATGTCTTGGCTTGGAGTAACAGTGATTTGTCTAGTAAGTACTCTATTTCAGTGGGTTATGGAGAGTTGGTTAGGAAGATGTTTGGGGACATTGAGGTTCCTTGGTGGAAACACGTGTGGAATAATTTTTCTTGGCCAAAGTGCAATTTTTTTATGTGGCTGGTGGTTCAAAATCGATGTCTTACTTGGGATAACTTGTGCAAGTGTGGGCTCCAAGGTCCCTCTATGTGTGTTTTGTGTTGTAATAGTGAGGAGAGTGTCTCCCATATCTTCTTCCAATGTTCCTTCTCTAAGGAGATTTGGCCCTTCTGGTGGGGTGTGTGGAACCAAGCCTATTGGCATGTTTCTTCTTTGGCTGAGTTCTTTGCTCGGTGGGGCAAGGCCCTTGTTATGACCTCTTTTCTTCAAGTTACTTGGGCTCTTGGTCTGACCTTTATTATCTGGCATATTTGGTTGGAGAGGAATTGCAAGATTTTTCAAGATGTGAAGTTGTTTGTCTAATATTCGTGGTGGAAAATTATTCATTCTTTGGGAGAAACTGTTTCGGATAAGTGTGATTTGGCTGAGAATGTGGATCCGGGAGATGTTTCCTATTGCAATTGTCTCAATCTTCCTCTTTAGAGTGGTGTTGGGCGGGGTGTTGGCCAGATCTTCAAAAATAGATGTAGACATCCTCTTTGGAAGATAAATAGGGAGGGGCATTGGTGTCCTCATCTATAGGGTGTGTTGAAAATCAACGCGGATGGTTCTTCTTGGGGAAATCCTGGTCATGCTGGTATTGGGGGTGTCATGTGGAATAGTTCTAGGACAATTCAATTTATCTTCTTTGTTTATAAGGGTTTTCATACTAACAATGTGATGGAGGCTCTTGCCATTTTATATGTTGTGGAGCAAGTTGTGCTCTATTAGTTCAAGTTAGAAATGAAAAAAGCAGAATAACAACACAGAACAATGAACACAGCAGATACCCTGGGAAAACCCTCCTTCTCGAGGGAGAAAAACCCAGCAAAATATATCTCTTATATATAGGATGAATAAGAGCAGAAATCTGCTTTACAATCAGACCCTTCTCAAGGGCGAATTAATACAATGAATAATAGCACCTATCCTTTGATGCCAAGATAAATATGTTTCTCCTTGAAGTCGATCTGCTTCTACAAGATGATAATCTGCTGCTGAAGGGCAAACTTTTGCTCTATAGAAAATGTAATTGATGATAAAATGACAAGTCTTCTCCTTGCTTATATACAAAGCAAGGTGACTTTTCATCTAGGTCGACTCCCTTAGATGAAAATAATATAAAATATAAATTGCAATAAGAAGGCTGACCAGCCTTGAAATAAGGAGAAAATATCTTTAGAAGCTACCAAACACTAACACACTCTTGGGTGGAGAAGGATCATTTGTGAGTTTGATTCTCAAGTGGTGGTGACTTTGTTGAAGTGGCAACAAGTGGAAGATGTTAGTTGGAATTTAGCTTTGATTATAAAATAGATTCTTAATCTGTGTGCTTCCTTGGATTCTGCTACCTTCTGTCACATTCCTAGAGAATGGAATAGGGTTGCAGATTGTTTGGTCAAATGGGCCTCTAATCATCTGCAAAATTGGCACATTGTGGATAGGGGTTAGTTACCCCTATATTTTTCTCAATAGTTGGACCACTTAGTGGAGATTGATAGGGGCCTGTAATGCCCTTGCTTTGTACTTCTTTGTTTTAGTTTGAATAAATTTTTACCCCTCTTTTAGTTGATAATCAAGGTAAATGAAGCAACATATAATTTTATTGAAATTATTTCATGTCATTAGTTATTAGTTACATATAAAAGGGATGTGCTTTTTGTTATAATGGTTATATCTCATTAGACATCAATTAAAATTCTTTATAATTTCCGTCCCCCTAATTAGTGATTTAGTGTCAAGTAGATAATTTGTTAGTGAAATACATTGTATTGGGACTTTTTATTTGTTGGAGTTTTTACATGGATAATATAAGCTTAGTAAGTAGTATTTGGGTTGAAAGATAATAGTAATATAGGAATAATTTCACAACATGCTTACTGTATGATGTTATGATTGTGTTTTGTTTATAGTGATGTTTTAGATGCTATGTCGATTTTCCCTCTTGTTTTTATTAGGGTAAAATTGGTTTTGATGGGGCCCAAAACCCAATACAAAGAAAAGAAGGCTACAATTAAAATATATTATAACCCAACAATAACCCCACAACAACCTCTAAGGATCAACAAGACTACACATGTTGCATCTTACAAACTAGCAAGGGCCTGCGACCTAATAGCAACACCCAATTAGATACACAAATAACCCACCTACATCCACCAAGCATCAACAAACCAACCACTCATGGAAGACACCACAGAGCTAAGAAAGATAATCTGCATGATGGTATTAGACATCATCAGACCCCTAATCAAAAACTTGAGAAAATCTAAAAACCCCACCTTAATAGGGGAGATGGAGAGCACAACAAACCATTGGGCACAAATCCATTGCTCAGACCAGGAAGCCAACCCTGAGGCCATGATCTCCTCACTTTTGGAGAGGATGAAACGAACAACAAAGCCACCGCATCTAGAAATCACCAACACCCTCCACCTCCACCTCCATAGGAGACTATCCACCTCCATAAGAACAGTTGAGGGAGGTCCACCTCCATAGGACTAGAGGAGAAAGCCAACACAGCCCAACTCGCATCCAGGACCCTAGGACCATTGGTCAATTTTCCCTCTTGTTATTCAAACTTCTATGTGGTTTTTAGGAGCTTAGTAAGCAATGCCTCTTTGAAGTCTCATTATAAATATTTGGGCATGTTAGTTGTGGAAATAGGCACTATGCATTTTTGTGAAATATAGAGATAAGATATGAAGATGGGTGTTTTTGTTGTCATGCCCATTTTGTGAGAATTTTATAGTACTCAAAAACTCAAAAGTAAGGGATAGATACATTGTTATCGTGGAAATGTATTGTAATAACATCATTGAAATTCAAATGCTAAGTATTTTGAAAAAAACTCTTAAATAAATGTGGCTCTATTAATTGTAATTATTGGGAAGTACGCCCTATGTAGTTGTACTAGTGTAGACATGGTGTGAAGCCCAATTCATTTATTTTTTGCAATTTGTGTGTATACATGTAGAGTTGGCATGCTTGAGATAGGGAATGGATATCCATAGTTCTATTATTGCATTTTTATATTTTTTTTTGGATGACTTTAAAAATGAGATGTGGTGACTTTAGTTAATTTTG
The DNA here is from genome assembly GCA_007258455.2 of Sequoia sempervirens. NCBI lineage: Eukaryota > Viridiplantae > Streptophyta > Pinopsida > Cupressales > Cupressaceae > Sequoia > Sequoia sempervirens. The sequence continues at coordinate 6,143 of VDFB02387209.1, forward strand.
TTTTTGTTAACAATTATTTTGGGAAAAATAATTAATGAAAGTGATTGCTAATTAAATACAATAGCATACCTATATGTAATAGATGCATTCTCAGTTGTAGAGTCGTGAGCTATAGATTGTATAGTGGTGTGCACATAATTCTTAAACACATTAAGTTACATTTACTATTTATTGCTAAAGCCAAAATTGATGACAATTTTGAGGAAACGTTGAAGTAATGTCAAGTTTTATGACTAATTTCTATTTTTAGGTGAGTTTAATATCAAATTTATTGCTAGTTTCGTTAAGGTTAACCAATAAACTTGTTTTAACTTGATTTTTTGTAATTCTTTCTTGTCAAATTGTGATAATTTCCAATAGTATCCATCTTAGCATTGTGATTTTTTCTTTGAAGTTAGAGCATGGTCACCTAAAATGTTTTAGAAAAAGTTCAAAAAGAATTTAATGTTACTCTTCAAATAATTGATCATTTCAATTTTTGATGATTGCATTGAAAATTGAAGAGAAATTAGTTAATTATCTAGTTTTCAAATTAAAATTTATGTTTTCCATACCAATGAGAGAGGGTGAATATCTTTAATTCAATTAATTAATTGATCACACTTTGGGAAACAACCATGCACAAGATCTTTATAATTCACTTATTTTCCTTTGAATCTTTTTTTGGGGATTTTTCTTTTATTAGCCGATAGGCTATATATAGAGTGAAGTTTCACCTGAACCCTGTCTCACGCTGTAAACAGCTAGCCGGAAAATAATTTGTCGTCGTTGTTTGTTGTTCCTCGCATTTAATTTTGGGATCTCAGAATCAAATCTGATTTCCCTTGACTCGCATATTAATATACAAATCGGATTTTTCGTCTGCACGCGAGCCCTAAAACCCTGAAAATCTTCTATTTTCATATCCACTTTTCATTAAAAAATTTTATACTGTGGTAGCGTTTCTTAAATTTTTCCTCATCGGCATCATTGAGAGATAACCCATTTGTGCAAAATTTGTCGTCATTGTTTGCATTTAGGCTCGCCGTTGGTGAAATCCATATGCCTAGAGCAATTACAAAATGACTCAGGACGTGGAGATGGAGACGGAGATGAAGGACTCACCTCAACTTGGCAATTCCAACTCCTCTACATCGGTGGTGACCCATAAGTAATTTTCACTTTGTTTTGCTAGGGTTTCTAACTGTAGATGGTAAATGAGGGGTTTTTTTGGGGCAAATCTGAAGAACGTGGCGGCGTTGATGGAGAAGGGGGTGCTGACAAAGGAGGTGTGCTTCACGATTCAGGGGATACGACACGTGATGACTCTACAGAGCAGGATTAGGGCACCTCACCTTGTCGCTTTCCTCATCCGCCTTCTTCCTCCCGCTTTCGATGCCTCTTCTCGCCTCTTGCTCTATTTTTCTAATTTTCCTTTTGTCTCTCTACACATGGACCCACTGCAGCTGACCTGGGACTTCTCATTATTGTTGGCATGCTTAACATTGTATAAGTCATCCAACTTGCAAATGGCTACCCCTGAGATATGATGCTATTGCTTGATGATATAGAGTATGCGGTCAACATCAATTTTCATTTGTTGGTTGGGGAGGACTCTTCCTCGCCAGCTGTTTGCTTTCAAAATGGATCCCCTTGCATCAAAATTGCTTCAATGCTTTGCTTTTTCTGGCACATTAATAGTGGATTTTTAGTGAATTCCAGGGCTATGAGAATTTTTGAGAAAGTGAGTCTTCTAGAGTTTTGGAATGCTCTATTTGTAACTGTAGGTCTTTCAAATTATTTCTTCAACAAGGTTGTCAATGACGTTGCATTACAAGCATAATTTCAGACAAAACATCATAGTATCATGTTAGTGTTTATGCACATGACTTTTAGTGATTGTCATGAGTTACAGATTGTTGTTTTATGCATGTCTCTTCTCAAGTATCTTATGATACCCAGAGCAAAGATTTAACTTGATGAAGTAAACTGCATTGTGCAAACTATTTTATAGCTTAATAATGATAGAATATGAAATTTATCTTTGATTATTAGTGATGTAGAGAGATATTTTCTTGTCTTGTTTGTAAAAAAAAGTGAAAACTGATTTCATACTAGATTTTTTTTGCAGCCAAGGCGAAAGATAGATTAGTGAACTGACCATCTTCTTAGACAAGCTATATGATGGTGTGTATACCATGTGGAGGTGCATGGTCAATGCATATGAGGCCACAACATCAGTGTTTGGCTGGACATTCTTTTCCATTGTAGTTTGTTCTATTTTTTCTACTGCCCAAAGTTGTAGGCTTGTTCCTAATGTAATTTTTTTGAAGGAGGTACTGATTTATGGTAGTTTCTATATCTCTCATCTTTTCTACAAATAGCTTAATGGAAGGCCCAATTTTAATGCTTTGTTCTTATAAACAATGCCCCTTCATAAAAAGTACTAGAAAGTTGTTCAACTAGGGAATAAAAGTAAATCATCAAGGTTTATGCTTTCCTATTTGTGAGGCCCTCTATACAAATGTTTGGGATTAGTAACAAAATTCATTCTTTGTTGTTTCTATAGAAATGGATGTTATGATAAGCATTTCCTCACCCCTTTCTTATTTTATTTTTATTTTTAATTTATTTAAGTATTTATTTCATAATCTACTCTCACTAAATTAGATTTATTAAATAGTATTAATGTGGCTTGAATGTTTTACAGTGTTTGGAGTATTAATGTGGCTTGAATGTTTTACAGTGTTTGGAGTAGAGAATCCTTTGGCTTCATCAAATTCAAGCTTCATTGCAAAAGAATCTATTAGTTTAATGTTTTTTTCAAACTTATGTTTTTGAGATTCTAGATGATGAGGCAATAGACTAGTTGTCAGAACAAATTCAACAAGTCAAAATTTCTGCTCTAAGAATATTTTGCACATTGTTTTTGCTTAAATAAAGTTTGTTCTATGAATCTTGTTTTATGGTTTTGAATACCTAAATACATTTTGTAAAAGGCATAGCTATTGCTAGATAACGTATTCTAGCTATAGGACTATTATAGTATCCTTGGAGTTTCTTGCAATGCAAGCAAGTCTGAAATAAAACGTGGTAAGTCTTGTTTCACGGAACCAATTTAATTTCTTTTAATGGGAGAACTCAGGAAAAATTAAATGAATTGGAGCTTCTTTTGTGCCATTGAAGTGAAAATCATTGTTGTCCTCGAGATATTCTTTGTAGTCAATGTCAAATGCCAAATCAATACAAAGAGATGAGAAAGACTCCACAAAGAGATGTGAATGCATATGCCAATCTATAATGTCCAAATAAATTGTAAATTGATTGATCAATTTGGTATTTGGGGTGGGGTCCCATTTGCATGATTATGCTATAATTAATATATTATACAAGCAAAATAATTATAAAAATATGTATTAGAAAAAGTTAGAGTCTCACAACAACAAAGTGTGGTAGGATCTTCATCGACCAATTTCTTTATTCCACTACCAATGCATTTAACACTCCAAACAAGATTTGATTTTCAATGCTAGATAGGAACACAATCCATAAGTAAATGAATCACAGGAATTTCAAATGTTGTAAGTTAATAAAAAAGCTTAAGGAAAACCCTCCAAAAAGGAAGAAAAATAAATTTTATTGTTAAAAAATATAGAATGGCTGAGAGGCACTCTTGGAGTCAATTCAGTGATTTCTTGAGCTATAGCAGATGGTGTGGGAAGATAAAAGATACAAAGGAGTGAGAAAGAGATCATGGGGGAAATGGGTGTCTGAGACAAGGATGCCCAATTGTAGGTTGTGGGCATGGTTGGTCGTGCATTCTACTACATGATGTTGAATCTTTTTGCTTGTGCAGCCCTTCTACTTTTCTCAATTTTTTTGATTTCCCTTTGGATGTACCCTATCCCTACAATCACTTAACCATTGAGGAGATTATAACCCTTGCCATTGAGGCTACCATTAAACATGCTATGCTTCTGCTTTTCATAGGTACCTTGGGAACTTTGGGTGAATGATGCTAAATATCATTAAATATTGTTTTAATCATTACAATTGGGGATTATTTGATGGGGTGAATGATGCTAGTATCCACATATCTATGACCAAAAATTCATTTTCATTGATTTTCAAATCGGGTAGATTTGATTTTAGGGAAGTGTGGCTACTCAAGATCACTTCAATAGTAGGGTTATGTTCTCTAACTTAAGATAGACCCTTTTAATCTCAAGACCTTCTCATACTATTGAACAATCTTGTGTAAATCATATAGTATGGAGTTTCTTCTAGAATCTCCAATGAGTAACATTGTACTCTACTATTGCAGGAAACTACATTTATCTCTCCCTTTATAGGATTGAAATATCTTTTGTTTTATTTTATTCTAAAACAATTATGTTGTTATTTGTTAAATGTGGGTATGGTTTTTCGAAATTATTTCTCAAGCTGTGAAAATAATTACTAGGTAGTTGAAATATTCCTCGCCCCCCACTTGAAAAAAAACTTTAACTCAACCAATTTTTTTTGTTTAAAAGGATGCCAAAATCTTGTCTAAAACTCCTCTGGAATTTTTAATAGGGTTGTGCATGACTGATATGGTGGTTGCAATACATGGGAAGTCATAATAACACCATTGCCACGTAAAGGGGTAATATGGAGGCATTGGGTATTTTTTTCCCTTTATTTTTCTATTATTATATTCTCTTTTTTTCAAAAGCCAGTGGTTAGAATATTGTTTCTAATGTCTTTTATTTTTCTCTCCTATAGGTCAAGATTCATCACTGAGAGTCCTAGATTGACAAGGCGGTGGTTAACGAGAGGGAAACATGTTTTCTAGGCATTACAGGCCATGGCCCAAGCTTTCCACCCTATTCACCCTGAATGAAATATACATGGGACATGGTTGTAAGATAATTTTTTTGGGAAATGAATGCATTTCCCTTTCCGTTTCCATCTCCCTTCTCCTGTGCAAGCATAACATTTGCACCCAGTAGTGCCACCATGCAAAGTGCAATGATCAACATCTTTCCAGCCATTTGGTCACAAGTATTGTTATGAGTCTCTATGCTTCCTCTACTTTATGGCTACTCCATTCCATTACTTCATAATGCTCCACAACCACATTAAACTAGCTATAAATATAGTCAATAGCAACGTGTTAGTATAATTTTTCCCCTCTTGACATCCATGATAAAATGCATTACAAATTTGTGATCTATAATTACAAATTGACACATCAAAACTGAAGCTAGTCTTTGCTGAAATTCAATGGTTGAAATTTGTGAATAATGAAATGCATTATCTTTTTTCCCATAACAAATTTTGTAATAAATTGTTGATTAGAATATCTTCCTCGGTATGTGCCTGACTAGATAGTTGAAGGTGGAGATCCAAGAGAGATAACCATAACCTACCTCTTCCTTCTAATTTGATCAATATTAGTTCACAATTGTTGTCCATTTTATTAAAAAATTTCACTCTATATGAAATTACACTTCTTAGCATTTTTACTTACATATACTTTTCTATCGATGTACCCCTTGCACCCCTCTTGGTGCAAGTGCTAGTAATAATAGCTTCAATGATAGATAACTTTTAAATTTTTAACATATGTTTTACATATTGGATGATTTTGTGTTGTGTTGTATTATACAAGTAGTATGTAATTCAATCTTCTTAATTAACAAAATAATGATGATGGTTAATATCTTTTATAATTTTTTTAAATGATAACTTGAATGCTATATAATTTGATAAACATAAGTTCTACATATTAGACAATTTTGTGTAGTTTTTTATTATATAACTAACATTTAGTTCATTCTTCAGCCTTCATATTTCCGTGATGATGGTTGATGCATTTTATACTATTAGATTGTTTGATGTTGAAAGTAAAATTTTAATAATGGTATTGTTTTGGAAGTTTGGGTTGATTGGCATTACTTATTAGTGAACACACACACACACACAAAGCCAACACATCAAAATAAAATTCAATTTTTCTCTAGTTTGGATTATGTTGTGTCGCAAATCATTACTCTACAATCATAGAATGCACTTATAACTTCAAGGCCAAGGGTTGCCATCCATTAAGGAAAAATAAAGGTTCATCAACAAATTGAGGAGGGTTAAAAGTCAATTGATGAGAGTGGGTATGGTCTCCTATACTTTGAGCTTAACTTAAAATCAGAAAGACACTCTTAAACATATCTTTAATGGATTTTTAAATTAGTTAAAATGTAATGTGATTGTAACAAATAAACAACTATGCTCTAATGTAAACCTAACCCCTATATTTATCTCTAATTCAAGATTAATTAGTTGCAATACCTTTAATACAATTGATTACAACTAGAAATAAAATTTTAAATTCTTACATGGAATAGAGAAACAACCATTACAAAAGGTTTACAATGTATTAGTGGTGTCACACATACATTAGATCGTGATTATGATCTTGCTAGAGATGAAAGAGAGTACCAAACCATGATTAAAAACTCCTTTGAATTGTTACAAATATTCATGGAGACATACCATTACAAAAAAATATGTATCACAAAACTCTTTGTACATTTTAAAAATATATCCCTTCATTTATAGCTTAGGCTTTCAATGCTTGATTCTCGAAAACTAACTCAAGGCACTTGCAGACCAAAAAATTGGCTCAACAATCAACCCCCAAAATGACTAATAAACTTCTTTTTATAACAAGGAATAAATATTTCCAAACATTTGTAATGAACAACTCCAACATTTTGAATTGAAATATTGTGTTGATGGTGGTGAATGCAAGGGCTCACAATAGTTGTTGAAAATATTTGTAAGTACTTCAACAATATTAAATATTTCTTAATGGGAGCTACACATCTATGACAACATTGAATTTGAATTAGGGCCTTAATGGAAAATTGGAAGTGGTCGACACAACAGGATGGACACACACAACCATGACAATAAAAAAATAAAGGCATTTGTCATAGTGGAGATACTATATTTAATTGGGCCAATCAAAATGTAACATTAGTTGGGATGAATGACATGGCTAGGTAGTGTTCATGTGGCCCAATAATATCCCAACACTCTACCATGCTTGCTCAAAATTTAGTGTTTGATTGTACCTTGTTTGTTGCACATTACACATTTGGATGTGGGGTTTGTTAAGTCTGAAAATTAATGCTCCACTTCCTAGAACTAGAATTTTACAATTGAGAAAAATTATTTCATCTACAAAAATATGAGGACTCTGAGCTAACTCAACAAGAGTGGGTTTTTACTTCTACATGTTGAGCTCAACTTAAACTTGAGAGGGTATTCTCAGGGGTATACTTTAACACATATTAAAGTCACCCATGATAAGCAATAATGAATTTGATGATAACTAAAGTCACCTTGTTATGAAACTCCTAAGATTGTCATTGGACTAAGTAAACTAGTTATCTTTGACTCCTATATAGTTGATATAACACCTTGGAAATAGATGGAAGGTGGGGTGAGTTCCATGATTCTTAGAAAATTATTTTCTTTATTCCTTGTAAATAATGATATCATGAACACACACACTAGAATTGAATATAAACAACTTTTATGGTTTGTTTGAATGTGGGTGATTGGAACAAGCACAATGAGATTGATATTTATCCCTAGGAATCAAACTCACAATTAATAAGGAGAAGTGGAAAAAAATATGACAATTATAATTGACCTACTTTTTTAAGAATAAACAAATATCACTTTAGCCTTATCTAATTAGCAATCCGTCAATAAACTATCCACACCCATATGAAAATACACAAAAGCATTATTAGAACATATTTATAACAAATTTAGAACTTGTCACATTCCTCTAATGGTGATTACATTCATGACAACAAATGTAGTTGAAGAAGAGATCTCAAAATGATATATTTTCTGAATTCGAATACATATCAATAGAAACATAAAACTAAAAAATAACTTTACAACATTCCCTTTATAGTGAAAAAAAAAAACATTCCCTACCACTTTAAATTTCTCTACCACTGATTTTCTAAAAGTTATACCCTTGTAAATGTTCTTCTACTATGCTTTGCTCTACCAGTATTGTCCATTCATGAAAAATTATAGCTTCCTAGAAAAACCCACAATACCCTAAAATAGATCATTGTAGCTACATGAAATCAATGACCAAGAAAGAATCCCTCCAAAATGGAAGCATCAGATCCTTGGGGAGGATATTTATTTTCATAAAGTGGCTCGAAAAGCAGCACCATAAACACAGGTTGGTGGAAATAGGAGTTGGGCATTATTCCGGCAATGGTTTCCTTTTCCTGCAGTTGCTTCGGTGGAGAGTTTGAACTGTTATAATAATCAACAGAGTAGTTTTTTTTTTGCAGCTTGTCTGCTGTTTGAATGTTTCTGTTGTATCTTTGTACCTTTGTATTCATATAATAGCAAAGGTCTACGATAGATGTCTCTTCCAGCTGTTTTTGGCAACATTTTGTTGCTTTCCTGCTACTGTTATATAACAGCCTGTAGCTGTTCCCCTTTTGATTGTTCTACTGTTGTTCTCTAGCAGCATTGTTGCTGTTCCTTCCAGTATAGTTGCAGATCTGATGTAATTTTGTTTCCTGCTGTTCCTTCCAGCATTGTTGCTGATCTGATGTAATATTGTTTCTCTTAATCCAATACAAAAAAATGTATTCTAGGCTCTATCGACGGTGAGTTGGGCTTGGACGTATATCTTTAGTTCTACCATGAATAAAAATAGTAAAATTCTCGTAGGCTTGAAATGTCTAACCCTGTCGACCATCAGCCTTCAGGTATACCATCAAAAATAAAATCATCACTTGAAGGGGGGTTGGGAACCAAGTTGAGGGTTATGATGGTTCCAGGAACTACAAGAAGCTCCAACCCAAACACTTAGCATTTTTGTTCATCCTCCATCAATGTTGGGACAAAATGTGAATGGGAATAGGAACCATTGATGGTTTTGATGGTTACAAGTACAAGGTAAAATCCCGACCAACATCATCAAAAAAATTAGCTAAGGAACAAAAGATAAGGTAGTGGTTTGTGATAGGGGAGGAACCGAGAACCTGTCAGTAGTTTCGATGGTTCCTAGAACAAGGAAAAGCTCTTACTGGTAATAAATTTCACAACTCCAAATTTCCCTAAACTTGAACCAAAAATACCTATTCATCTGTTTTAGAAGATGTACAATTTAGAAGCCTCAAACTTAATCATTTTTTGGATTTTTGAGGTTTGAATAACTAAGGATAAGGGAAGGGAAACACCCAACCACTAACATATATCAACTTGATGACCCCTATAAATTTTCTTAGATTGATTATCTATGAAAGATCACACAATGGGTACATCAAAGGCACACAAACGGAAAGGAATCAAGAAAGAGTCAATATGAAATTTGAGTCCCAATAATGGCTCTGGTTGGGGATGAGTGTCTTTTACATGCATAGTGAGAACCCAGATCTTTGAGCGGACAACAAAGCATTGAAAAAACACAAAAAACACCATCTTGACTAAGTAGGAAACAAGAACATTTTAAGAAATGGTAAAAAATGGAAGATGTAGAATTTCACTCACTAGTGATTTTTTTTAGCTGCATCACTTATGAAAAGTAATACTTCAAATGCTAACAATTTACTTACAACTCCAATAGTTCTCCATCAAAATATATGAGATGGTATACATTGAATTCATACCTCTTAGCTACTCCATAAGGTTGAAGCCATAAAGGGTCATATTTCCCATGCCTTCCCTTATCTTCAAATTTGGAGTTCCACAAAAAGAACCAAATCACCAACCTAAAACTCCCTTGGTGACACCTTATCATGAATATTTTTCATGATCATATGTTGAACACTCCTATCATGAGTTTCTCTTCGTTTCTCATCCAACTTAGTCAATACCATGGCATGTAGGGAAACTACATCACATTGATAATCATCTATATATCATCCCATAAAACTAGTTCAAATTTTTTCTTTCGATTGCTTCTTTGATAGTGAACCTATCATCCCATAAAACACATAGTATCTTGTCATACCATCTCTTCTTATTTTGATTGAAAGTCCTTTTGATGATTTTCATCAATATTTTGTTACTAGACTCAACCTATCAATCACTATGTGGTGGTAAGGGAAAGAGTGCACCGGGTCAATACCAAACTCAAAACATACATCTTGCATATCCTTTGACCTAAATCACATGACATCATCAATAATGATTCTATTTGGAACTCCAAACTTGGTTATAATGTTGTTGATCAAGAAGTCAATCACCACCTTTCAAGTTGCATTACAGGTTAGGACAACCTCAATCCACTTAGGTAAATAATTCATGGCTACTATAATCCACATATATCCATTTTTAGACTTCTCTTATATCTCTCCAATAGAATTAATCCCCCACTGCTAAAAAAATGCTTCAAATAATGAAGGAAATAAAGGAAGTGCACCAACGAACTTCAACTTGCTCAATTTTTTTTGACAAGCATCACACTTTATGATCATTTATATAACATCCTTGAATATTGATGGCCATAAAAAACCTACCCTAAATTTTGTGCAATGATCTTGTCCTAGAAATGTCCACCAAATACATCATGGTGACATTCTTTAATTACATCATCAACCTACTTGCTATCCAAACATCTAAGTAAGAATCCTTCATGATTTCTCCATATCAACTCATCCTAGACCAACACATACCTTTGTGACTATAGCTTGAGGGTTCTCTTTGATTCTTATCCATGGAAGTTGGAAAATTCTTGCTTATCAAATTAAATACATTGTCTCAACATGCACCTACTCTTGGCTGCCTCCTGCTGGAATGTCACCAACTGGCCTGCCTCACCAAACAAGCTGGCCTGTGTCCATGAGCTTCAACCTGAATCACCACACTCTTCTGGTGTCTGCTGTTGCATTTGGCGATGTCTCCTGGCAGCTGTAAAAGCACACATGTTGCCTTGAAACGGCAGCTATGGCTAAATTCCTAAAGTACCTTTGAGAGCCTCGACCTAAAACATGAATTAGCCAATGGCTTCCACTCAGTCACTGTAATGGTCATGAACATATTTAATGCCTGCTACCACCCTGTCTTTTGAAGCACCACACAGAAACAACAGGAGAGGCCTAAAGTAGTTTATGCTTACCAAAATAGAGGCGTTTGAGATTGCTTGCTTGATATCCTTGAAATATTCAATTGGTTCTACACTCCACTCAATAGATTATCCTTTCTTAAGCATCTTTGGTATGGTTTTTTTCTTCTCGACACAATTATGAATAAATATCCTAACAAAGTTGATCTACCTGGAAAAGGACTTGATTCCTTTGAAAAATTTAGGTCGAGGGACAATATCCCCTAGAAGCTTACTCTACTCTACAACAAATTTATATTTTTGGGATTCAAGATCCCATACTCCAAACATCTTTTAAAAATTAACTCTAGGTGTTTGCAATGCTCATCTCTTTCCTTTAAAAAATAGTTAGGCCATCTTAGTAAATTACTATGATCAAATAAATAATACTAACAAAAGCTATTCCCATTTCTCTTTGAAATGTTGATCCTACATTATTCAAAACAAATAGAATCCTCACATATACTTATGTGTCCCGTGAAGTAGTAAATGGAATTTTAAGTTGTTCTGAATCTTTCAGAATCACTTGGTTGTAGTTGAAAAATCCATCCATCCTAGACATTAATTTTGATCCAGTTACTTGTTGCAAAAATGATCTATGCTTAGAAGGAGATAGTTATCCTTAAGGGATTTAAGGTTGAGGTTCTTAAATTCAACACACAACCTTATTTATCCATCTTTTCTTGCATAGGGACAATATTAGACACTAATCTAGAATGCCTCTTTTCTTTAATGATTTTAGCTTCCTTCATTTTAATCAACTCCTTTTACATTAGGGGAGCCAAGCATGACTTATAGGCCTTTGTTTCTCCCTAAATGGTTTAGCATTGGGTTGAGGTGAGATTGTATGTAAGAAAATCCTCCCTATAAACCTTTAGCTCATCATTTTACCATGCAAAACATTTTTTAAATTTATCCAACAAAGGAATGAGCATTTATTTTTCATGAGTTTTAAGCCTCTTACCAATATAAACCATTTTATGGTTTTCTATTGCCCCCAAATTCATTCCTTCAACATCATCCTCATGAATTAATTTTCCCTTATTCCAGAAGCAATCTACACTATCAAACATTCTCTCTACGGAAACTAATCCTTTGGGAATAGTGTTTGTAGTGAGTTGAACTATTTCATTCCTAAACAAGGTCTCATTTCCATCTTTAGTTTTAACCATTAACTGCTAATCAATGAGTTGATTATCAAACTCATCCATACCATTCAAGAACATGTAGATTTACTTATTATCATTGAATAATTTCCAACAACATATATTCTACATGAAACGTAGAAAAATAATGGAAGTCTGTGAATGTGCAATGATCTAAGGGTTCAAACACACTCCCACTTTTTGTAATTTCATTAGAAAAAGAGATCTCCCAAGGATAGAATTGACTTTCAACCTTGAGGCGAGTCAATCATATTAGGAAGGTCAATTGTTTTCTTACGATAAAAATGACTGATTGGCTGCCTTGGGAGATAAATTTAAATGCATTAACAAACTGAATTGTATGAATAGTTGAAATGCAGAATATTATGATAACAAAAATGGAAATAACCACTTGCAGGTAGATTTGAGAAGGGTAGAAAAGTGTGTAGGTACCAAAAGTGCATTTTAAACTCCGCTGAAGGGAAAATTCACCCTAGGGAGAATGGGCCTCTGTACAAGGGTCCAAAATTTGATTTTGCAGTCCTTAGATCCCAAATCTAAGCTTCTAGTTTCTCCAAGTTTCACTTTGATCCTCCTCCTCAACCCAATCTTTAGTCCTTCACCGTAAACTTAATACAAAGAGAGAAGAAAAATGTTTGTTTTGGGTGAGTCAACCTCGGTTTGGTAATTAAACCTAATGATAAAACAATGATAAATGGAAGGAATTAATGAATGAAGAATACTATGCTACAACTCACCAAACCCTTAATGGCTACTCCTTAGAGATCTGCAAAGCTCCATCATATCACCCAAGGAACTCTGATCTTGCTTGTTTGATTTGTTGATACTGAACGCTTTGATGCTTGCAGATCAATATTGCATATTAGCCTTCACAAGATGACAGCGAACAAACATGAACTTTGACATGATTATAAGATCTTGATTGTTGTTGTAGATGATTGATAAAATTTTTCAATGTTTTGACAATAATATTTTCTGTGAACTCTTGGATGCTGTTTCTTAGTAATGATTAGTTTTGATTACAAAATAATTAGTATTTATAGGTGTTGGGTATAGGCTACATTATTGCACTGCAATATCAACCTATTAATGCCCTGGACATAAATCACAAACTTATACAAGATCCAAGATCCACAGAGTGATGCCAAGGTCACAAAACCCAAGTGCCATGTCGCATAGTAGAAGGAGACCAAGGGAAAAATATTGCAACAACTCTAGTGTGTAAGTAAGGGTTCAAAACCCGTGGACCAACTCTAATACCAATTAATGCATCGCATAACCATCAAGCAGCACCAAAAGATCGACCATAATGCAAGACAACTTATATTTACATAAGATCCAAGATCCAAGGTCCACAAGAGGTGATTAAACCATGTCATGAACCCAAGCATTGCGTTGCACAACACAAGGAGACCAAGGGTGAAAATCTTGCAACAAGGTGTCTATCTAATTTCCTAAATATTAGATTCCAAAAGCCAACAATTTGAAACTTGAATTTGAATCATTAAAATTCTGCCAAAAACATATTAAAAATTGGGTCCTGGCACTTAAAGGGGACCCATATGCCCTTGAGCAAATGGGTCCTAGGATCTAAATCTAGGACACTCAATTTCCAAGGCATTTTAGTTAATGTTAGAAATTGTTTAATATAGGTTTCTCTTTCGGAAAACAAGAATTATAAGGCTCTGGAATGCATAATTTGGTCAATTAGAAGCTTAATTAAGTCTAATTGATTATGAAAACATTATTGAAATTGTAAAAGTGTACAACTTTCTACATTGCATTTAACCCTTAATTTAGTGAGAGTATGATCCCACACTCAAACTCACACTAAATTAGAAAAATAAGTCAAGAGAGGTCTAATTGTACAATTGTTGGAAAGTGTAACACCAGAAATCTGAAAACTTCTTAATTCTATTCCATGTATATCAACATGAAGTTAGTAAAAAAGAAAGCAAACAAAATGGAATTCTTTATGAAATAATTCCTCATGCTCTATGAATATAACAAAACAAACTAATTTAAATCCTAATAAGCATAATGAATAATCTATTCCATAGTGGATTGGTGCTTCTATGGAAAGAAGCCCTTTCCCAATCCTTGCTAAGATAAGCTAGATGATAAAATGCTACGAAGAATGATATGGAATGCCAAGATGGGAAAAATCAGTTCTCAGTTTAAGAGAGTGAATTTGCAAGAGATTGTGGAGGATTTGATAAAAAATGAAGCTCTCATTTATAGATTATTTTGATGAGAGATTGTCCAAATGGATGAATGTGGGATAAAGAATCAAGCCAATGGGGAGAGGCCACTTGTCATCATGCCATAGGTTGAGGGATGTGCAAGATTTGTGAAATGTGCCCAAGAGGGGGAAATTTCAAATTTGAAAATGAGAGTTAATGCTTAGTTTGATATTTGCAAGAGACATGTAAGACCTATTAAATGCCCTGTTGGATGTACATTTCAACTTGCTTTTGAATTCAAACTTGAGGGAATATTCCTCAAAGATGCCATGTTGAGTGAAAATGCTTATTTTAATAAATCAATAAACTGATTTATTTGTGCAAGTGGCATAATCTAGAGAATCCAAGTGGTTAGGATTAGCATTTAATCATTGTTAGACTAGATTAATGATGATTGGGTGAGTTTGACTTTTATGACTTAAATATTTGATTTATTTAAATCAGAAAGGATGAAATGTGCATTATGATTTAATTAAATGAATGTTTGATTTATTTGATTAAAAGGTTGATGATAATGTTTATTTAATTTTAAACTAAGGACCTTAGGAGATGGAAATTAATGAGATTACCTGATAAATGAATGAAGGTGAACTTGATTAATTGATGAATGCACCTAATGTGGAACTTTGATGAATGAACCTGATTGAATGCATAATGTTAATTTTGCATGTCTACATTTTGCCTCTCTTTGAAGCAATGTACTTGTTGCGTTGGTTCAAAGAATAAACTTGTCATGATCAAAATTAAAAAAAAAATCCAATTTTTTGGATGCCCTAGTGGAAAGAAGTACACTGGTACATTGCCCCCTTGAGAGATCGAGCGAAAAGATTCAATTTGAGGGTCGATCTCGCGATAAAGAGGTTCAAAATGAATGGTTATGGATGAGGATGCAAATGAGATAATTTTAAGATGCTTAGAATAACAAATCTATATTATCCTAAACAACTTAAATGATGATATGATATAAGATGGATGAGATTGATGATGTGATATGCTATGATTATGCAATGGATGATTTACGAGATGCTTAGACTAACAGATCTATATTATGACGATGATGCAAATGCAATGCATGTGGGATGATCGATGTTTCCTATTATGTATGATATGAATGATATGTAGTATGCAGGATGGATGCATTGATGATGATGATTAACTATTCATGACACAATGTTAGTGCAGAAAAGAAGAGATTAGATGATGACAAGAGGATCCCACAAGTCCATGATTTGACGAGACTTTATTAGAGATAATGATGATGATAGATGATGTTGATTTTCTTATCCAAGATTGGGATTTTAAAAGGGCTACTTACCTTATGTTTGATTATACACATAGATACGATGCATCAAGGTATAAAGAAATAGGATGGCGTTGTACCTAGTGCGATGGACTTTGACTCAAAAAATAGATAGGAGTATTCTTGTTCATACTTGACATACAAAAACCTTGCTAGGACGTACCTAACAAAGCAAGTATTTTCCAAGTTATTTTACAAGAACATCCAACAAGCATAGCAGACAAAAGATAATGATTGTTGCCCCATTACTACCTCTCTAAATCCTTCGTTCGGATATCATCGAAAGGTCCTTGGAATGAGCGCAATAAGATAAATCAAAAGAAAAGATCAAGTATGCAAACAAGCCAATGTTCTTCATACCTCTAGCCAAAGGTATTTTGTTTTGATAGGATAAGAATCCAAGGTGATATCCAAAATGATGCCCATTGTCGGAACAATATATCCTAGGACATGCATTATATAGGATGATGATGGTTTGATAAGTTGATTGATAGGCTATTGATATAAGGTTGACTGACATGTTTGAAAATGATCAAGAGTTTGATTTTGTTTTAAAGATTTGTTGCTTTGATTTAGATTTTATGATTGAAGTTTGCTTTTGCTGATTGCTGTGATTGTTTCTATTTCTTTTGCCAAAGGGTGAAGGTGACGACCAGTTTATTATGGATGATTGATTATTGTGGGTGAAAGCAAAATGAGATAGATGGATTTTTTCAAATATTTGGATGTTTTTTGACATTTTTTGGAATGTTTTGAGGCTATTTTTTAGGTTTTTTGGATTTTCAAATGTTTTGATTTTCAAAATTTTTGAATGTTTTTGGATTTTGTGTTTTTTGAATGGGCTTTTGATTTTGATGTTTTTTGAATGTTTTTGATTTTGATGTTTTGAATGTTTTTGGATTTTTGATGTCTTGGGGCTGATCAAAGATTAGCCTTACTCCACGCTAAGCTCAGAGATCTATTACATAGTTTGATACCAATGTTTTTGACATTTTTTGATTTTTTGACTGCTTTTTTGATTTTTCAAATGTTTTGAATGTTTTTGATTTTCGTGATGATTTGAAAATTTGATATGGAAATGTGTGATGATACCTATGTTCTATTTTAGATTTTTCTAAAAACCAAGCTAAGGTTGATTGATCGAATTCCATGGATTATGATGATGATAACATTGTTGAGGATACACAACAATGCAAGGATAGGGTGCTACAACACAAGGATGATAAGCACTAAATATCCTAAGATGATGATGAATTGATGATGATTTGATCAAGACTACCGATGATAACATTGTTGAGGATACACAACAATGCAAGGATAGTGTTAAGCAACACAAGGATATCTTGAGATGATGATTTTTTTGATTGGATTCGATTGATCATGATTGATGAAGCTTGATTTGAAACAAAAGATGTTTGAATGATTTGATGTGACGCTTGAAGTGCAACTGATGTGTAACCGATAATGATTATTTGGATTGATGTCTCAAAAAGATGAAGACCGATAAGGAATGCCTTTTCATCAAAATATGCCATGGGCTAGCATCTCGCATCGCATCACAAAATGCTTTGGACCAATTTGATTTTACGCTTTCCAATGTTCGATCACCACATGTTGGAGGATATAGACCCAAGATTTATTCTGAAGCTAAAGATGTAAACATCTCTCCCCAAAGGTTCAGCAAATGCATGGAGTGCAATGGCGGATGCTCTTTTCCGATAAGTGTATGGATGGATGGATATAATGGTTTTGTGATAAGATAAGGTGTTTGGATCAAGAAATCTCATTTGGATAGTGCTTCATAGCTCAGATAATGGTGCATAGGATAAGATCAAATGAAAATGGCCCATGTCAAGATGTTTACCATAAGCAAGCATAAAGTGTGCCCTGAAATTTCATCAAGATTAAGATAATATGGACTATGGATAC
>VDFB02387210.1:0-16875 GCA_007258455.2 Sequoia sempervirens
TTAATTGGAAGAGTTTTAGTAAAGTTGAAAATAGATTAAAATTTACCTAAAGGCTGAAACAGAATGACTGAGCTGTAGATGTGAAAGAAAATAACCTCAAACAAATCAGCGCCAACTGCCGCTCACAAAAACAATATATTTTCTTATTCGAATTACACAGCCTTTACCATACAAAGTCTGAAGTTCTATAGAGTTTTCTACGGTAAATCACTTAAGCACCAGGCAGCTAAACTTGCAGTCTCAATACAGCGGTGAAAGACTTGCAGTGTCTCAAGACACTGTTGATCACAAGCACAATCTGATATTATTCAATGTGATACTAACATTTAGTTGTTGGAATTAGACTTTGAATATATCTGATATGAAAATTTACAATTAATAATATTGATGAATCAAATAACCTTCAGTCATCCATTGTACAATTACATGCGTTTGATCCTGTCTTCCTATCAAAATGGTTTTAGACATTGAAAAACCAAATTCATGTTCAGAAATTTAGATTGAAGTGAAAGAACAAAATTTCTGCACAACATTTATTTAATTCCCAAGAACAGTATCATCCAGCTTAGTTTATTCTCTGTGACAAAAGTCTTCTGCACATTATTCCCAAAACATTCTTTGACCTGGTCTTTATGCCCATTTTTCAAATAGGTAACAAATGATTCTTCTAAGATCATCGGCGAATGACCATAATTGGGTTATATGCTCTTAGAATGTTACTTTGGGATGTTCTACCATGTTATTGAGACACAAAACATTACCTGAAAGCAACATGGCCAACTTTTTGACCATTGTTGCCTTTGGAAAACTCTTATGTTTACATGCTTAATATGATCAACTCAACTGCATAATCTATAATATTGCACAGCAATTTACTACTTCATGTCTTCTGCCTACTATTCAATATCTAAAGATGATATCAAGTTCAACTACTATCTAATGTCAAACTCAATACCAAATAATCAATGTACAGAAATATGGGAAATTATTTTCCTGTGGACTATTCTCCTTCTGATTGCACTTTGAAAGATACAGTGGTATTCCAAATTAATCTATAAACCAAATCAATAAAATATCCAGATGCTTATTATTACAGGTGAAATGGAATGGTGGTCATCCATAAGGCAGGGAAGATATCATGACTGCGAAAAGTAAACCAAAAACACATGCGTCTACTTCACAGTGTCCATAGAAGAATGGTACCACAGTTCTTTAACATTATATATGGCATATTTACAACCAAGAACATGCATATTTAGCCAACTCTATTAACAAAGGTCCCTAAGGTATCCATTGTGAGGGATTGCACTACAACTAGGTTGAAAAAACCTATTGTGTATGTACATAGCGACCACACACACACTCTCTAACCCATTGTTTCCTCTATTTTTATTTATTAATTTTCATTAAACTGCACCACTTCTTAGGCACTTTCATGGGCCATATGGAGTTCACTCACATTGATCAATACCCATGAACAAGCTGGAAAGCTCTATATCGAATGATTCATAGGCACAACACTTGCTAAAGGTTTTGCAAATGTGGTAGCAAACTAAGTGAGATTGATTTTGGAAGAGGCGAACTTTCATGGTTAAGTGCATTTGAGGCAGAGTGGTAATAGGATGGGTGACCTCCCACGAAATTCCAGAGCTTCACCCCCTACAAACATCAACTAGATGCAATGAGTGCTGACTGAAGCGTTCATGCCCATGACAACTGGCTTCTTGTGAACCACAACTAGTAAAACATGAATTGATGAAGCTTGTGTCTGTGTGCGCCCACACATGTGTGCATGTGTGTGTCTCACCCATCCAACCAAATTAAACAATCACAGCCTAGTGGCTGTACATGTTCATCAGTGTGTTTCACCCATCAATTCAAATTAAAAATTATAACCCATTGTATATGAAAGCTTTTGGATACAACTGTTGAGAGATTTTTACAAATATTTCAGAACAGACTCTATGATCCATCATCAAGATATCTAGGGCAAATGAATCATAACCTAGGTGAATTCTAAATGATTCTGTTGCTCGGATATCCTGTACACAAGACAATTTAAATGTATCCATGACAACATAATTAAATAACTGTTTCATACGTAACAGCATTCAACAAAGCTTGAATCATGTCCATCATGACGAATATGATTCAATGTCTCTAATTCTTTTTGGTATTACAGCATTATAAATTATAATCAAAGTCTATGCAAATGGAATCTTTTGGTGATAACCAGGTAGGAGGAGACTTCCCTACATTGTAGCTTGCATGGGAGAGATCTGCAGCGGTCATTAATAACAGTATCAGCATCAGAAAACATATGCAGATTTTGCAAGTGCCCGAGGCTTCCATCACTTCCTCTCCGAATTCTCTACAACTATTCTCTGAGCCAGTGATTTTCCAATATTTTTCTGTGGTAAAGAAAATCATCCATTATTATAATTTTGCAGATGATCACTGATACTTCTATTTTTGTTTTATACAATCTTGAAAGTAGGCTATGATATAGGATCATCGATTCTAGACCAAACATTCCACATCAATATCTGAAAGCATGGTTTCTAGGTTCGTTCTATGGTAGAAATTTCCTTATTGATTCTAAAAAAATTTAGAGCAATTATTTTTGCAGGAAGACATTGAGAAAACTCTTCTGATCAACATTTGGAGTGAGCTCCTACAAATTTGTTTCTAGGTGCTGTCATCAAAATACTTTTGCATGTTCTTATTTGTTTGGCATTGATTTGTCCATTTTCAAGTATACCAGTCATAGTTGCCGGGAGACGCGTCCCCCCCCCTCTGAGACGCGTCTCGGAGACGGAGACGCGTCTCCGACACCGCACCAGTACCCAGAGACGTTTTTTTGCGTTCGGAAACTTCTCAAAAGTCTCCCGCCGTCTCCCACGTCTCCAAATCCAAAAAAAGCGCGTCTCCCCTGAAGTCTCCCGCGTCTCCCGTGAAGTATCCTGGATTTGGAAAAAGATTCGATCCGTTTTTGTTAATGACGTGACGATTCAAGCCCCTTTTTTAACACGAATATGCAACTCAGAGTCGGCAAATAAGGGCATTGTGTGCACGCGACGTGGCGACATAATCTATCGGTGTCCTATCTTCCTGTAACATGAGCTGTTTCGATGGCAGCCTGACCCAAAATAAGCGTTTTCATTTTCATGGTGGCTTGACTTCTTCGGTTTCGACTGCGATTCGAATGTGTGGAAGGAAGGAGCGTGAGGTTATCCAAAGTTTAAGTATTAAATTTTTAATATCTTTCATTTAATTTAATTTAGCTTTTGAAATTTAATTTAACATTTAGCTTTTAAAATTTAATTTAATTTATTTTGTTTAACAATACATTTATTAACTTTTAGTTATTAATTTTTAGCTTATTTATTTAGTATTAATTTTAATTTATAAAAATTAGTTTATTTATTTTAATATATTTCATTTAATTTAATTTAGCTTTTAAAATATACTTTTAACTTTTAGCTTTTAAAATTTATTATTATTTTATTATGTTTAACAATATATATTATTAATTTTTAGCTTATTTATTTGGTATCTATATATTATTAATTTTTATATTAAAAAAAAATGGCGTCTCCAAGTACCCCCGTCTCCTATTTTCAAAAAAATGCCGTACCGGTACCGGTACCAGTCTCCCGTACCAGTACCAGTACCAGTCTCGCGGCAACTATGATACCAGTTGTTTTTTTGTGAGTTTGTGTTTGGTAGATTAAGTGTATCTATAGCATAGTGGTTGATGATGGTAAGACGCAAACAAAATGTCATAGAAAGTAAACCATAATTTGGCGATGTTTGCCAAAATCAAAGTTACTGGTATGCCCATATATGGCCTCAGGCACGATACAGGTACGAAATGGAAACGAGAAACGGTACGGAAACGGTTCAGATACGTCCAGGATACA
This sequence comes from Sequoia sempervirens, assembly GCA_007258455.2. NCBI lineage: Eukaryota > Viridiplantae > Streptophyta > Pinopsida > Cupressales > Cupressaceae > Sequoia > Sequoia sempervirens. The sequence goes on from VDFB02387210.1 coordinate 3,924, forward strand.
TTTTTTTGACTGTGGAAACAACCAGGAAACGAAAATGAGACTGGGTACGAAATTTCGTACCCGGTTCAAACCCAGACCGAATCCATGCCTTCAAATGCCCAGGTCGTGCGTTTTTCAACGTTTTTTTTGGATTTTTTTTTATTTTGGCTGCTGAGTCACTAATGAGAACAGGTCCAGCAAACAGATTCAGTTGCCAGAAAAACAGTCTCATGTATGACAAAACAACAAAATCGAACCTCTTACAGGAAGTTAAAGCAAATATCTATCTCTGGAATATCTCAGCAAACCAAAACAGAGATATTTTCAATTTCTCAGAATAATATGAAATGATTATTGTTTTTTAGATTTAAAGCCCTTTTAATTGCATAGAGAGTGAGAGAGAGAAAGGTAAGGAGAGTGTCAACATTAATTTTGCTATATGAATTTTTCTCATTGTTTACAGTGCGCACTGCATAGCATGTTACTACGCAGTTCGACATCAAAGTTCAATCCCTCAAAATCAATCACAAACTACAAAATACAAATGTCATGCTACAAAGTGACAAACTACAAAGAAACACAAAGCAAATGGAGCCAATGAGGCTATAGTTACCATAAAATGAGGCTATACTGAATCTGTTTGCTGGACCTGTTCTCATTAGTGACTCAGCAGCTAAAATAGTAAAACTATTTTATACCTAGTCAAATATGTCAAATATAGCCATTTCCTTGTATTCTATGACATATATTTCCCCCTTGATCTAATGATTGTAAAAAAGTCAAAAAAAGACATTTTTATGGCTGATTGTACACACTTGACATTTTTATGTTTGAATTTTAATTTATAATTTTATATCATGACATTTGAGTATCACTAATATTTTAATATTTGACTATGAAAGCGGCGGTGTATTTTTGCTATGTTATTTGACTATTAATATGGTGGTGTATTTTGAAATTAATTACCACTGCAAATATGTATATATTTCTGATTTTTCTATGTTTTTGTATTAACGTACCCAAACCCCCAAAACTTTTTTGACCGAATCCGCGTACCTGAACCCAAAAACAAACCGGTAACTTACCCAAAATGTGATAACCTATTTGATAAAAGAAAATGAAAATAGCTGTCGGTGTTAGATGCGTATGTTACTGCATTACATGGTTGTATATCGGCCAGAGGGGAATTGGCAGAATCCCACCATAAGAAATTAGAAAAGCATCAATACGTTGCATGATCAATATGGTAATACAGGAATTTGCCATGAATGCTTAAAACCATGTTTTGAGACTCTGTGCATCTGTGGTAGACTCACGAAGTCCCAAGCCAAGCGAGCAGCTGTGAGTTTACCTGCCTCACAGCCTTTGAAATTCTCATGTTTCTCTGTAGAACTGGTCCAAGGCTCGATCAGTTTTGAACCCACCTTGCTAGGATATTAATAATTATTAAAAACCTGAAGGTTTTAAGCTTAAAACCCTCATCTTCATTTACAGCATTCACTTTTTTTAGTATCAGCTTTTGTAAACCCTGAGAAATTTGTTAGATCTATCAATGACCAAAAGTTCCTTAAATTATGAAAATTCCTCCAATTGCTCATCTCCTAAGTGTAACACAAGACCACTCCATTAAAATTTAGAAATTTGCAGCTTGTTCCAGCATTTTGAAAGGATTTGCAGATTTGATTAATATGTTATTGATGCTATTCTCAATTATAATGCAATAAAATCTAATTTTCTTTGAGATGCAAGTTTGTCTAGAAGGATCCTGAAATGACCTGGCATTTGTGCTTAAAATGATTTATTAACTTTGACTTCCAACTAATAATGTTTTGTAATGTTGTCCAAGTGCTGATAAATTTCCACTGTAAATGGAAGAACCTACTATTCTGGTTTACTGATTTTTATGAAAGCTTTGAACTTTGAAGGACTTACATGACAATCTTAAGAGAAAATGACTTGGATTTCTAAATGATACTACATCGAACCAAAATTACTTCTGCAAATAATTGGGGGCTAGAAAACTTGTTTGCTGAAAATTATGTAAACTGTTCATTCCTTACTCCAGCATAATTCTCATTCCAAAAATAAGTGATGCAAATTTCTGAAATGCCTTTCAGATGCAATTTTCTGAAATGCGTTTCAGATGCAAAAAAACTTCTAGCTATTAAATAGTCACCAATTATTTCACACCAAATGGCTGCAGTAAAAACAATTATCTCACTTAAAAATTTAGTAACTACCATGCATACCTTGCTCGAAGAACAACTAGACACAGAAGCAGAGGGAATATAGATGTAGCTCCAGTTGTTGAATATGGTACCTCCAGGAATGTAAAATGCTCACAGCCAACAGCTAGATGGGGAGGGCCTGGCTACCCTCTGCTAAAGACTAGATCAATATGTTTGTTAAGGTTTTTGAGTCTTGACCCTCGCAATCTCATTCAGAGGCACTAGAGATGGCATTTTCATAAATTTTCCAGTGTTGTAGATTCAGGATGCCCTCTTATTATATTTCTAACAAACCTTGCCTCTGGCATTGCCAATGCCATAAAAAGAGAAAGGCCAAGGTAATTGATGAATTTGAGTTTTTGCCAAACTAGAAACCTGGGCGTCAGTTTTTCCAAATTCATAAGCAACAAGCTGGGGTACTTAGCTACATAATTTACAGAGAGCTCCATTTTATAAACTACAAAGTTCATCGTTTCATGAGTTTTTTCCTTGGAGTAACAAAAAACTTGAGGGGCAGCCCAAAATACTTGCCATGTTTCTTCAGACACGAGCCAATAGGGTTTGTTTGAGATCCTCCATCTTGGCCTCTAGTATTTCCATGCAGCTAACAGCCACTGCACATACAATATATTTGAGCACCAATCTCTTGATATCAAATTTCTGAAAGGAGCGAGGAATGCTGAAACGCTTCCTACGGTAATCTTAAAGGAGGGTAATCTTAAAGGAGAGTAATGTGTAAATTTTAAATCTTTATAATTACAGAAAGGAGAGACATATAAAACAAACAAAATTATACCACAACACAAGTGTACATGAGGAAAACCCATTCCAGACAAAAACCCCACACTCCAGAGCAGTCTAATGTATTATTCATCAATTTAAACATGGTTAGAATACTCTTACAAAGCAAGCCTTTACAAGAGTGTCACCAACCTGAGATCTGGTGTAATTTCAACAACATAACAATACCTACAAACTCACTATCAATACCTCAATCTCAAGCACCCTATAAATAGGAGAAGTAATACACAAAACCAATAAATAGTACTTACAAAACCATGAGCTAAAAACCAACCAATAAAGCGGCGCCCAATTATCTAGTTAAAAAACCAACACCCAAATCCCAAGATGAGTTCACAAGCTAAAAGTAGCATATTCCTTCCACATGTCACAAGTACATCATAATCCACTCACCAACTCACGCATTCTATCTTGGCTTCCTTATCTCCATTCAAAGATGTTTTATGATGTGCCATCACATGCATGATAAGTTGGTCAACAAATGTAACTCCCTCTTACAACTCTTTTCTATGTCCTATATGTTTTTACATTTCCAATGCAAAAGGCCTAACTTCTAGAAGCCATAACTTTTGATCCAAGAGGCCACTAGGGATTTTTTTTTTTATTGTTGAGTTCAAAAAGATTTGAACATTAGGCATCACTAAAAGCAGGCCAGAATAACCTAGAATTTTTATTTTTCTCAGAAACGAAGTCTACAACCCGAAAATTGAGCTTTTATGTTACATAGTCTAAAAACTGCATTCTTTATGTAGTTAACATTAGGAGCAAGGTTGAAACACGTTTCCTAACAATTGCAAGCTCATAGAGTAAAGCATTAAACAATGAGTCAAATGGCTATACACTAAATAAATTCCACCAATCTCACCTTACCTACAACCTTATTATCAACGTACATCCCTGTTCTAACAAAAATAATAATCAAAACTAAATTCATACTTATCATTTTCTTGGTAGATTCTTTTGTGATAAACTTATTAAATGTCATGTCCTCTTTTTCGAATTAAGATAATTAATAATACTATTAAAGTTGGGCCCAATAATTTATAATTTTAAAGGCAACTTAATAATATTATTATGATTAAGATAAGAGGAGTTTTTAAATACTAGTATTAAAATAAAAAGTATTTTTAAATACTTAAAATTAAAATATAAAATAAAGTAAGAATATAAAGTATTCTTAAATACTTAGAGGGAAATTTAGTACCCAAGGGCCCAATTTAACAAGGTATATCAAGGACGTGCCTATCTTCATTTGGGGATCATCATGCAAGTTATTCCTTACATCCAATTTTCAGATTTGGGTAGCTTGTTCAATCTAAGGCATCTAAGGACGAAAACCCTTGGCAAGTTTGGGGTTTGCGAGGACGAATACCCTCTTGGATTCCACATTTGGGATCAAGGATGAAAACCCTTGCTTTCAAATTTGGGCGATTCCATCTAGGGATCACAACTATGCTGATTTGTGAGGATTTGAAGACATATTTCAGTTTGCTACAGTGCTGCTACAATGTTGTTACTGATTTTTGGAGATTTCAAGCAAGATCCTAGCAATAGGTGAATTGAATTTGCATCAACAAAACATATTTAAATGTTAATATATTGAGTTTCAGGTTTTGGTCGAATTTGGACAACACTTGGTTCTGGATCTGAGTAACCCTAGTTGAGCGCCACATTGAAGAAGTAACATTCAGTTATTTAGGGCATCTTCCAGCCAAACAAGTAGCTGCACTCATTATTTCAGTCATCACTTACCATGCAAATGGAGGCTAAAGTCACTCTCCAAATTGTTGCCAATGTTCCCAAGATAAAAGTAATTTTTAGCAGCATACTTGACAAAGTCTTCAAGGGTTTCAATTCAGACCTGAATTTTCCATACTAGCTGTACATCTCTAGTCAGTCAGGTATCCAAGGAAAACAAGATCAGAACATATTGCTTGCATGACACTCGGAAAATTAAGAGTAATTTCCAAAGCCTTTTAACACATCATTAAGGGAAATTAAAAGTATTCAAATTTATTCAAACATTATAAATAAGTTTCCGAAAAGTCAACATTTCTCATAATTCTTCCAAATGAAATAAAGAGAATTTGAATTGCATTTCATAAAATAATATCATCATTGCAAATGAAACAAAGCATAAGTATTTCAATGATTTTCTCATATACATATATTCCTCTTCACTTGGAGGAATCAATCCTTCTAATAGAACATCTTTTCTACGTTAAGATATAAAACTTTAACTTCTTAAAATCAATGATACATTAAATACTTTCAAATATACTTCCATTTCAAGTTTCAACAAGAATTTCAAAATGTATATACATAAATACGGCTTCACAAGCCAAGTATGAAAGATACATAAGTACATCAATAGCAAATAATCTTGGATCCACCAACCGCCGTGACACCTTGGTCTTCTTGCGAGCTGGGGCCAAGAATGTGATTCAGGCGCCTTTTCCGCCCAACCACGAAGTCCATGACTTCCCCGGGTCCCTTCCTAACTCGAAGGAATCCCCGGCCCTGCATAAAGGAGCCTAGCAACCCGAAACGATAAAACAGGAGGGCACTCTCAGTGCGTGCCTGATGCCTATATGCATTTCTAACATGAAATAAACACATTTCTTGCAACAGGAGGTGGCAGAGACTCAAATAAATTTCTAGGCTTTTAAAATAAACAATCCATCTATTTCAATGGTACAGTGCTTGGCCAAGCAAAATAATAATAAATGGTAGAATTAGAAGAGGTAATACTACCGTCTCTGTTCGCCCACCTTCGGCACCCTGTCCCGGAAGTTACCATAGTGCAGTTAAATAATACTTAACAGAAACTTAATACATTTTCAAAACAGGCTTTCATCTTTTAATCAATTAAAAGAAGTGAATTTTGAGTACATTCCTTATATTTCAGTTGTAAGATGCCATTTATCCTTTGGTAAGTGTTCCCTTTTTAATTTGGATAAAGAATATATATATATATGTATATATATCTTGATAATTTTCAGTGCACTATTTGATGGTAAGAACAGTGTTTTCAGGTTTCCATATGCATTTCCATGACTGACAGTTTTGATTCCCTATTTCATTACAGGGTACAGAGTAAAATAATATACTGATACAATACAATTTTTGTTCAAAATTCTGAGGTTTGGAAGACAATCTTTCATTCACATTTCATGTTGTATTCTTTTTAACATATTCAAGGTACTTTCCAGTCTATATGGTGTCTCAAACACTTCTGTTATTGTTTTCAGGTTTTAGCAATTCAAAGAACATAATTCATACTACTTTCTGTTACATGGCTTTTCAAGATTTTTCTGTCCTTGCTTCAGACTCAAGATATTTATAAAACAGAATTCATATTACTTTCTGTTATATGGCTTTTCAAGATTTTTCTGTCCTTGCTTCAGACTCAAGATATTTATATAACATAATTCATATTACTTTCTGTTATATGGATTTTCAAGATTTTTCTGTCTTTGCTTCAGATTCAAGATATTTATAAAACAGAATTCATATTACTTTCTGTTATATGGCTTTTCAAGATTTTTCTGTCTTTGCTTCAGATTCAAGATATTTATAAAACAGAATTCATACTACTTTTCTGGGAAAAAGAGTTTTCTGTTTCAATTTGTATTTGGCATACAATGCATGGGTATCTATTTATATATATATATATATATATAGGTATACATATATATATATATATGTATGTATGTATGTGCAGTCATTTTGTATATGCATACATATATATATATATATATATATGTGTGTGTGTGTGTGTGTGTGTGTGTGTGTGTGTGTGTGTAGAAATTCATGTTCAGCTGTATAAAATTCGAAGTAAGAAATTCTGGTTTTCAAATTTGTGAATTTACTGGCCGTGCATAATTAACAGGGTATTTTACATGGTTTCCTTATTGGCATTGAGCGACCAAAAGGGCTCAGGAAAAGCCCTTGCCCCTCCCATGGGGAGGGGGCGGGCTGTGAGGGCTCGTGCCCTCCACAGGCCGCGGCCTGTGGAGGGCGCGAGCCTCCACAGTCCACGACCTTCCCATGGGGAGGGCAAGGGGGAAATAAATTCCCAAAGCAATTTCAAACTCAGAAAAAAAAGAAAGACATTCGCCCAGTATAAACAGCATTCGGATTTGTCTCAAAACAGATATGCAGACATTATATATAAAATTGCAAATACACTTGAGATTTCTTCATTAAAATGCAGACTTGCAACAGGGCGAAAACCCTAATGGAGAAAAAGGAATGTGTTCTATAATTTCAACACAGAACAGAAAGCTGTTACCCAGTTTTCAAAACAAAATTGGAAAATTGTATTCTAAACAGAGAACAAAGTATTTCTTTGCTGCAGTTTTGATATTAAAATTCAAAAGAAGGCATAGCAAAAGAACCTGGGACAGTTGTCTTCCAGTGCAGATGCTCAGCAATACTTCTCACTCTGTTTTCCAGCTCTCCGGATGATGATGATGTTAATCAAAATCCTATGTTCTTTCTTAAAAAGCCCTCTTCCTCCTTTCGAGGATCATGCATAAAATTCTCAGATGACAGCAGTTTACAAGGATTGCCACATACCCAGCAAATTGTTGGTTTTGAGACAGAATTTTCCAGAGCCCAATGCTTTCTCGGGCTGTTCATTCTTAATTCTTTTGGAAGAAAATTAACCATATATCCCTAAACAGATTTATTTACATCCCTTTTATGCAATTATTAAATAAATTCATTTATGCAAAACAGATTTATTTTATGTTTATTCTTTTATTTAATTTGTTTTAATTTTTAAATACATTTCTTTTAATCAAAATATAGATTTAACCCTTTTTGCTCAAATTTATAATGAGAAATAAGGAAATAGAATAAGCCATATAATTTCATGATCTAATTTAACCATATTTCAAATTCGCTATGCTAATCATTTCACACCATCACATTGTAAAACGAACATGATCTAATGCAGCTACATGATGTAAGTGGTGTGTGCATAACCGAGAGTTTTCTCCTCTTCTACCCTGTTGAGAAGCTAACCTCCTTTTCCTCAATCACACTCTTGGCCTTCGATCTCCTTGGCCTTCGATCACCTGCCATTCAGATGCACTCAGGCATGCAAAACAAAAGAGTATTAGTAACCATTGTAGGAACAATAATTAACTCAACATTTATATGAATGCATTTATAATTCTTGAAAGAAACAATTATATTAAAGCATTGCTCTTAACACATATCATACTTCGTATATTAAATCTCATAAGATCATGATTAAACATTATCTAAATAAGTCATGGTCAAACTAAGTCAAATGGTCAAAATAAATCACGATCAAAATAAGTCAATGGTCATAATAAGTCATGATCAAAATAGGTCAATGGTCAAAATAAGTCAATGTATGAGACGTGACATCCTTCCCCCCTTGAGAAGAGACATCGTCTCGATGTCTAAAAGCAAATTACACAGCAAAATGGGGGTATCAGTACTTCGTAAGTCTCTGTAAAAGAAAAAATATATATATACTAAGGTCTCAAATGAGGAAAAAGTCTGTCTATGTCCTCTGCATTCTCCCAAGTGGCATTATCCACCGAATACTGGTCCCACTGGACCCTGTATTGCATAATGTCTCTATTACGCAACTTAACGTTGCGCTCTTCCAGAATCCTGACGGGTTCCACCTGTATCACCCCTGGGTCCTGGACCTGCAATGCACGCCAATCAAGGATATGAGCAATATCTGGATGGTATGGCTTAAGTACTAAAACATGAAACACATTATGTATCCGGGATAGGGCTGGTGGCAGAGCAAGCCTGTAAGCAACTGGATTCACCACCTCCAAAACATCAAAAGGGCCAACAAATCTAGGAGCCAACTTAGAGTTCTTGCCAAAAGAGATTGAACTCTTATGCGGCCGAACTCTTAAAAAGACCTTATCTCCTGCAGAGAATTGTCTAAAACTTCGGTTCTTATCTGCTAGGCTTTTCTGTCTATCCGCAGCCTGCTTCAACTTTTCCTTAATGATTTTCATTTGGTCTTCCATTTCTCTGAGCATCTCAGGGCCAATCACCACCCTGTCTTCTACTCTGTCCCAACTAATGGGTGTCCGACATTTACGTCCATAAAGGGCTTCAAAAGGTGCCATGCCCAAAGAAGCATGGTAGGAGTTGTTGTAAGCAAAATCCACCAAAGGCAAATACTCCTCCCACTTATATTGCTGCTCCATACAGTACATGTGGAGGAGATCTTCTACTACCTGGTTCACCCTTTCTGTCTGACCATCGGTCTGAGGGTGATATGCGGAACTAAAATTTAATTTGGTTCCTAGGGAAGAGTTTAATGTAATCCAGAACCTAGAAGTCATTCGAGTGTCTCGATCTGAGATGATAGTCTCTGGCACTCCATGCAACCGGAAGATTTCCTAGACAAATTTTCTTGCTAAAACCATTGATCCATCCTTGAGATTTCCCGGAATGAAATGGGCAACCTTTGTCAATTTATCTACTACAACCAAGATGGTATCATGTCAGTTTTTGGACATTGGTAGCCCCTGTATAAAATCCATAGTGATAACCTGCCATTTATACTCTGGTACCCTGTGAGGATATAAGAGTCCTGCCGGATGTACATGCTCAACTTTGACTTGCTGGCACTCTAAGCATCGAGCTACATGGGTCGTAATATCCCTTTTAAGTCCTGGCCAGAAGTACAATGGCCTAAGTCCTTCCATCATTTTTGTAATACCAGGATGTCCTGAGTATGGTGCATTGTGGAATTCTTCTAGCACCAACTCTCTCAAGTTTGCAGAACTAGGAATGTACATTTGTCCCTGGTACCTCAAAAGTCCATCTGATTCTAACATATAGCCTTCATATCGACGGTCGGAGGGATTTACCCTAAGGGCTTGTTTCACCCTTTCATAGTGTTCGTCCCCAAAGGAGGATTGCACTACTTGTTGCCTGAAATCTGATTTTATGGTAACCATGGCTGCAAGGTGTCTCCTTCTACTCAGGGCGTCAGCCACTCTGTTTTCTTTACCTTTAATATATTCAATCCCAAAATCATACTCACTCAGGAATTCCAGCCATCGCCTTTGTCGGGCATTGAGATTAGGTTGAGTGAAGATGTATCTCAATCCTGCATGGTCTGTTTTAAGTTCGAAAGGCTTTCCCAAGAGATAATGCCTCCACATTTGTAAAGCATGGACTATGGCTGCCAATTCTAAGTCATGTGGCGCATAGTTTAATTCATGCTGTTTTAACTTCCTTGACTCATAAGCTACCACTTGTCCTTCTTGCATAAGAACTGCACCTACCCCTTCTCCTGATGCATCAGTAATAACTGTGAAATGGCCATTCGGATCTGGCACAACTAGGATGGGTGCGGTAGTGAGTTTCTCCTTCAGCAGCTGAAAGGCTTTCTCGCATTTATCGCTCCATTCAAACTTCTTTTCCTTCTTCTGTAGTGCAGTGATGGGAGCTGCGATTGTCGAGAACCCCTGAACAAACTTCCTATAGTATCCTGCAAGTCCCATGAAACTTCGAACTTCAGAGACATTTTGCGAGGCCTGCCAATCCATAATTGCCTTAATCTTCTCCGGATCCACTCTTACCCCTTCCGCTGAGATCACATGACCTAAATAATGCACTTTGGATTGGAAGAAGGTACATTTAGACATTTTTCCATACAGCTTATGTTCCCTTAGACGCTGCAACACAATCCTCAAATGCTTCTCATGTTCTTCCTCTGACTTAGAATAGATCAAAATATCGTCAAGAAAAATTAGGACAAAATTATCCAAACAATCTCGAAAGACACTATTCATCAGGTTCATGAAAGCTGCAGGAGCATTACTTAGCCCAAATGGTAGCACAGTAAACTCATAGTGACCATACCTGGTTCTGAAAGCAGTTTTGTGAATGTCTTCTTCCTTCAGTCTCAACTGGTGGTATCCTGATCTTAAATCAATTTTTGAGAATACCTTGGCATCTTTCAACTGATCAAATAAATCATCGATGTGAGGAAGCATATATTTATTTTTGATAGTGACCTTGTTAAGCATTCTATAATCAATGCACAACCTCAAGGTACCATCCTTCTTTTTCACGAAGATGACGGGTGCTCCCCAAGGTGACACGCTTGGCCTAATAAGACCTTGCTTCAGTAATTCCTCTAGTTGGGCCTTGAGCTCAAATAATTCTGTTGTATTCATCCTGTAAGGGGCCTTAGACTGAGGTTCTGCTCCTGGAATCAGATCAATAGAAAAATCAAACACACGCTTAGGCGGGAGCTCAGTCAATTCTGTAGGGAAAACATCCTCAAATTCCTTCAGAATGGGATGATCATTAATTGATTCTTTCTCATCAAGGTCCTCGACTTTTATTGCAAAGATAGAGCATCCCTTCCGACTTGCCTTTTTCAACTGCATGGCAGATACTTGCCTAAGCTCTAATGGCTTTTTAATGCCACAAAGCTCCACTTGGTTTCCTCGGTCATCGAAACACTTAATTGACTTCTCTTCACAATCTACAAGAAGTTAATGTTCAGAGATCCAATTTATCCCTAATATCACATCGTAAGACCCTAATGGTGCAACATACAAGTTCACCTGCGTCTGAAGGTTAGGGAGTTCAAGTTTGCTGAAATACATGCATTGCTCTACCCTCTTCTCTACCTGGTTTCCATACTGAACTTTCCAAGAATTTGCCATAAAACTTGGTCTAACTGATATTTTAGTCAAAACATGAGGGTCTATGAAACTATCAGTAGCACCTGTATCAATCAGAACAGAAACAGGGCATCCAAATAATTTACCCGATAACTGGATGGGAGTTGCTTGATAATCTGCCTGGCAATTGTCAACCGCTGCATGAATATGATGCTAATTTCTGTTATTTTGCTTGTTATTTCTCTGAGGGCACACACTGGCGTAATGCTCGCCACCACAAGTATAACATCCTCCACAAGGTGCCTTGGGTTTGTCAGAAAAATCTCTCCTATTGTTATCATTCCTCTTATTGTAGTTGCCCTTCTTGTTGTTATTGTTCCTGCTTCCTTCATTGCGGTCCTGAGGACTACCATCTCTCTTCAAATTTTTGATTTGTCTATTTTCATTCCCTTGACTGTCTTGTTTACTTGGACCACCCTGATTGCGATTTCCTTGGAATTTCTTGTTGCCATACTTGGCTTCCCTGCTCTTCCTATAGTTAGCAGCTTGTTGCAATTTGTGTTCCTGTTTGATTGCTAAATCAAAAACTTCATCCATGGTGGCTGGATTGTGCAAATCTATTTCATTTCCAATTTGAGGTCTAAGCCCCAAAATAAATTTTCGGACTCGAAATCTCTCATCATGCTGGTATTGGGGTGCGTACTTAAGCAAGTGAGAGAATTTCTCCCAATATTGAGTCACTGTCATGCCACCCTGTACAAGCATCTGGAATTCTGTCATCTTCTTATCAAAATGAGATTGGGGTAACCACCTCTTCCTAAATAGTTGTAGGAACTTATCCCACGTTACCTTTCCATGCATAAACTGCTTATCCGCCCTTTCATTTTCCCACCAAGTAGCAGCCTCACCGGTGAGCTTATATGAACCCCATTCAGCTTTTGTTTCATCTGATAGATTTCGTAGAGCGAAATACCTTTCCATTTCTATAACCCAAGCTTCTGCCCCATCTCCAAAGGTTCTCCCATCAAACTTCGGAGGAGCGACCTTCTTTAGGTCTTTTCCCAGCTCCTCAGCCACCCTATTTAGTTTTTCCTCCTTTCCAGGTGGTTCAATATTAGCTTCCCCTTCAGTTTCCCTTGCGTTTAATCCTTGATGGCCATCTTTCCTTCCTTGTTCTAATTCCTCAATTCTAGCCCCCTGGCTCTGCAGCAAGGCTAAAATCTGATCTAATTTATCATTGGGACCTTCACGAGATCTCCCAATTCGTTGGTACACTCTATTTTCCAT
>VDFB02387212.1:0-45712 GCA_007258455.2 Sequoia sempervirens
TTTGTTCCATGGAAGGTCCAATGGGTAACAATCTTCAGGGAAGCTCTATTAAGGTCTCTAAAATCAACACAAAGTCTGATTTCACTATTTTTCTTTCTCACTAGAACAAGATTGAATACTCAAGAGGTATGTTTGATTGGAAATATAATGTCGCTCTCAATGAGTTTATTCAATTCTTTGATCATGAGGGGCTCAAGCTTGGGGTTAAGTGGCCTTTGTTTTTGTCTTACAGGCTTGGCATTAGGCTCAAGCTCAATAGTATGTTGGGAAATGGCAGGATCAAAGCCTTTCAAATTTGAATATTGCCATGCAAAGATATCACTAAACTCTTGACAAAGTAAAAAAAATGCATGTCTTTCTTCTAATGTGCATACCTTGTCAAGCTTCAAAAGCTTATCCTTGAAAATTTGAACATCCTGATAATGATCTTCCTTGATACGCAAGCTAGCTTTTTCCTTTCTTACTTGATCATCATTATTGAAGATTGACTCCAATGTCACCAAGCCTTTGGGTAATTTGTTTGTTTTCAGTTGTATGATTTGATCCTCATACTGTTGCTTGAGTTTTTCCTAATTATCATTTGAAAAGTTTGCCTCTTTTCTCAAGAAGTTTATGATTTGTTGATCGCTATCAAAGACTTTCCAATGCTCATTATTGTTAGGAATAGAAGATCTAACAATAAATTTAACATACTCTTATTTCCTAGTATTGTTGATGTTACTAGGAATATTATATTGAGCTCCTATGATAGCTAATCTATTAGTATGATTATTTTTAGTTCTGAGAATAGATAACAAATTAAAAGCTCAAAAATATTCAATAAGATCCCATACTCTATGCTTATAAGACTTCAAAAAATCATTTTTGGTATTATGGAGACCTCTTGATTAACAATCAATTCTGTATTACCAAAAACTTGCAAACAACAAATACCTCTCTTTTTTGCCCATTGGAGACCATGAATCAAAGCTTCATACTTAGTTGTATTATTAGTGCAGTTGAATGTGAATCTATATGCTGAATAATAATTGTCACTACTGGGAGAAATGAGCATTGAACCTCCTCCAACACCATTGTAACTCCTTGAACCATCAAAAAACATCTTCCAAACCTCATTTGTTTGCTAATTGGACTCTGTTCAAAACTTTTTACTAGATTAGGCATGAAAGAATTAGATTCATGCATCAAATAATTCCCCAAACTTACCTCCTCATGATGTTCATTCAAAAAATTATGGACATTCTCAACTGAACCCACTCATCTAGAAGGACATCGGGAATATCCTCAACTTGTGTTTTTGCTTCATTGGTTGCAAAACAACAATTGATGCATTGATAACACTTGGGTTATAGGGTTCAATGTGGTCTTTAGAATAAGGTTTTGATTTGATAGTGACCTTGGTACCATACCTCGTCCTAAAGAGCATATGAGACCAATCAGAAGACAAGTATCCTCCAATTTTAGCTGTGAAATCTTGTGATGGACATATGGAAAAATATGGAGGCAACTCAATGACATAAATGTCTTGAGGTATGGAGAAATTTGGACATGTGTGTAAAGTCAAACTAAATTTTTTGATAACTCCTATAGTATTAACAACAACACCATCTAGTTGAACTACCCCCTTTTCTAGTGGTTCATACTCTATTCCCAACTTATCAATAATTTTTTTGGGCATTACCAAACTACTAGCACCTGAGTTGATCATACAATTATGCACCAAATGCTAGCCAATGATTAAAGTTACATAAAAATGAGGTGGTTTAACTACATTTTTATGCTATTCCTTCTCTTGTAAATCATTTGGAAGTACAACCTTTGAGGATTGTTGGTTAGACACCTTATTTAAAGAAAACTTTGACAATGCTTCACGTAAAAAAATATTTTTGCCCAGGAAGAGCTAAAGATTCCCACATAGAAACACTAACATGTGTTTTCTTCATATGATCTAAAATATTGAAATTACTAGTACTAACCTTCTCCCGTCCTTTAAGAACAACATATCCTTGTGCTTGTGTTGATTGTGTTGGTACTTTAGGCTGATCTTTGACAACAAGTTGTACTTTTGGTAGAACCTGAATGTTTTATGAAGAAGGCCTTGCTTGGTCTTGTGAACTTGTAAATAATTGATTTCTATCCTTATTAGCTTACTGCCCCAAGTCAACAACCCTTTTCTTAGATCTTGTATTGACTGCTACAGGAGTACTTGACTGATTTTGTGTATTATTGACCCCACAAAAATCCTCACCTTGCTAGTTCATTAAGGAAACATCCAAATTGCCTTGTCCCATACAAGCAGATTGATGTTCATAAACCTCTTATGATGAATCAACATTATTTTGCGCCATTAAAGCTTTATTCAACATTCCATTAAAACAAGTAGTCTAGTTATATGGTTGATTACAAGGAAAACACTACTCATAATTAGTTGCCATGTTGTTTTGAACTGGTACCACATATGTAGAAGAACTAGGTGCATTGGGATTATAAAGCAGAAAAGGCCTTTGATTGAAATTCCTCCTTTGAATTTGAGGATTAGCTTAGTACAGAGCTTGATAAGGTGGCTGGTAATGCTACTTTTTTATATTGACTAATTAATTACCAAAAGTTTGCAAAGTTTTCTGAATATTATCATTTTGCTCCTTAATACTTATTAGCTCTTGGGATTGACTTGAGACAACATTCTCTTGAGCTACAACTTGGTTATTAAATGTTGGAAATGAAGGGACAACAACTATAGTAGGTGGTATAATAGGAACAATTGGATGCACCTCACCAAAAATGGCATTGGAGGCCTAGGTGCTAACTTTCCAGCTTGAATTAAACTATTCTTAGCCCTTATAGCAACATCAAATCCTACTGGTGATGAATTCCCACCCATAGATTGTATCAAAATTGCAATATCACTATTCAAAGATTTGAGATAAAACACATATGCATAATCATTTGAAGTTTTACTGAGGCTGGAATTCTATTCTAGGTCTTCTTGAAATGGTAGTTGAAGTCTACCAAGTATTCATGTGGAGCTCTTTTGATGGTAGTGAGCTACTCCACCAATGAAAGATGATCTGACTTGTCTTTGAATTGCTTATTCAGTTGTTCTCCTAGTTGATCCCAGGTTGCAATTGAATTAACAACAAGGCCTTTGAAACATTGGAGGGATTTACCCTTGAGAGAAGCTACCAAGAGCCTTATTGTAATATTTTTCTTAGTAATATGATGCAATCTGCACAATGAGGCCACATCTCTAATGTGTTCTATGGTTGTTGTATGGTCCTCTCTACTGAAAAAGGGTAGAATCTTAAGGGCTGCTACTGGTATATCATTATGTTGAGCAAGATCCAAGGGACTTCCTTGATTAAATGCCATAGAGGGATGATTTCTAGGTGGAAGATTATGAGCCATAGTAACTTTTGAAGGACTAACACTGCTTGAAGAACTACTAGAAATAGTTGAACTTACTGGTATTTGAACTGCAAAATTTGAAAACAGAGGATTGCTATAAGTTGAAAGTGAATTTAATATGTTATTAATTACCTTAGTACTTCTTGATGGTAGCTCAAAATGCTCTACATGATCCACACTTTGTCTGGTTTGACATTTTCTCATAAGCTTTAACCACTGAAACTGCTAGAACCAAATCCTTGGAGTCACTAAGTGTGAAAATTTTCCTTCTTGAATGTTGAAATACTACCGCTCACACCAAAACAACAACAAAATGAAGCTCTTTTTGAATTGATAATTAGCTCAATGTCCCACCAAGCATGCCAAAAAATGTTGTCATAGGGATTTGCACCCGATGCCAAGTTGAAAAATTAACAATTCTATGTAACATGGGACTACATTTAGGCTGTGGGTATCCTATTGTGAAAGAAAACCTCCAAATTATGGGTTGGCTCCCCTTTAGATAACTTGGAAAAAGTTAAAATGATGACAAGGAAAAGAGTGAGAAGGATATGCTTATAACTTTAAAACCTATTATTAATAGGTGATACACCAAAGGTAACCTTGACAATGCATCTAAGGCTCACAAGATCGCTCAAATAATGAAGCTATACTATCTCACAACTTAGCTATCATATTTGCAAAAAATGATTCTAATGAAAGGTTTTGATTTTTTTTGCTGTTCTTAAAAGGAAAATAATGATGTTTTCACAATTTTG
The DNA here is from genome assembly GCA_007258455.2 of Sequoia sempervirens. NCBI lineage: Eukaryota > Viridiplantae > Streptophyta > Pinopsida > Cupressales > Cupressaceae > Sequoia > Sequoia sempervirens. Next base: position 4,164 of record VDFB02387212.1, read on the forward strand.
ATGCAATAGAATGGTAAAAACATTCATAGACCTGAACTATAACATGTTATTCTTTGAATTCAATATTGAAGGAAGTTGATTAAAATAAAGGAAAAACATAATATTTTAACATGAAACTCACAATCAATACAAGAATCAAAAAAGAATTGAGGAAAAAAGCTTCTTTTATTGAATAACAAGAACTTTCTACATCTCAAGGAAAAAAACTAAAGAAAAAAATAACTCTAAGTCTCATAAAATGAGTTACAAAGTGGAAAAAATGCTCCTACAACAAGTACCAAACTTAGAACTAGGGAGAAGATGAGAAAAGAATCATACTTATACAAAAGGCTCCAAGAATTCAAAATTTGAATTTTGGCTCCAATTGACATGATGTGTTGTCAAAACCCCAACCTCTCCCTCAAATTAGGAATTTTACTAAAAGAAACTTCTCAAAATATGCATAAGGAGTTCAAAATATGAAAAACAACCCAAAGGGTCGTGCATAACTGAAAATCCCTCCAAAATAGGGTTGTAACTGTAAGAAACAATGAGTTAAGTGCCTCAAAATGCTCCTTAACTGATACTCCACCCATTTGGACTCTTAACTGAAGATAAACTATTAATCAAGTAACCAAATTTCCTATTTTTCCTCCACATGTTTTCCAATCTCTTCAACTACCTCCAAGATGCATGCAAAAGCCTTCAAGCTTTTAACAACTCCCTTTTTGACTATCCATCATTTGAAAATTTTAAATGACATCTCTATTTTGCATTTTAAATAACATTTATTTAAAGTGATTTATATTTATCACTTTAAGAAAGTTTTACAAATTTTATTTAAATGCAAAATAATAAGAATGAGATAGTCACAAATAAAAGACTAACTTTGACTTAGTTTTATGAAGTATAGAAAAATAATTATAAGGCATATTTTCCACGACATAACCCATGTGAATAATGTTTTTAAAAAAACTAAGGCAAAAATCCTTTAGTCTTATCAAGCCTTCCTAGGGTTGTCAAAACCCTAAAACAAATGGTAAAAATTCATTCATTTCATTTTCTTTCACCTTTGCCGGCTTGAGAGGGCGTCGCCATGATTAGCCTAGGGTTTGAACTCAAATGCACTCCATTTGTTGCTATTTTTGATGATTTGTTGAAGATTTCCATAGAGAAATGAGGTAAGCTCACTTCCTAAACAAAAATTTCTGATTTCTTGGTATTTCAACCCCATTTTTGAGTGTTTTTAGACTTCTAGGCTACGACCTCACTGTGATTTTCTAATTCGCTTTCTGTTTTCCCTTCCTTTGTCAATTTTTTCTGTATTAAATACTGCAATGGACACATTCCTGATTCGAGCTTTTCCCTATTGGAAAACTCTCGGGTTTGAATGTATTTAAAATGGCACACCTGTGGGTAAGCATTCATCATTGAATCTTGTATTTGAGCTCTATATTTTCCTTCATTTATGCAAAAGAAGTTCCATTTGAGCCTAAGAAGTTTGTAAAATGAAAGAAACATTTATTACGCATATTTTATTTGTTGTTATGAAATCCTCCAAAATTCAAAGGTCGCGACCTGGCTATAAAAAAGCTTCAAAATACACCTTTTGTTACCTCTGCATCTATGATTGATGGGCTACAACCTTTGAAACCTTACCATTATTTACTATGTTCGATACAAAAAGAAGTAAATAAGCCTAGCCGCGGATCTGTTCATGCTCATCTTTTGAGATTTCATAGTTTTCTTGTGTTGCTGAAGCTATGAGCATTCTCCATCCATCATTCAGAAAAAATGGGAAATAGTGTTGTCTTTTGCATATTCAGAAACAAATAAGTCCAAAACTTTAAACTTTTCTCATTACATTATAGAAAGGATTATACCTGTAGGTTGCATTATCATGAATTTACTCTTTACAATACGAGGTGGGTATTTCATATATTCAATTCAATAAGCTTGAGTTTTCCTCATTTTTCTGTATAAAGCTTTTTGCTTGAGAAAACAATGTAATAATCTAATCCCTCCATTTTTCATGGGCTCCTCTGTATAGAGAGAACTTTGTATACTATTCTTTTTGCAAGCAAAGACTGCAAATTGTTCTTTTAGTGAGCAAAGACTCTTTTACTCACTATTGAAGCATAGACAAAACTTTGAAGAAACTGTTGCATTTTAGTCATGTATTTTGAAGGCTTGGTGAGAACTTCATTTTCTTGGTGATTTATACTCATCATGCTTTGTTTATTATGAATACAATTTGATCTAGATGACTGTAAAGGATCTGTATGACTTTCCTGTAGATCATTGTGAAAGTAGAATTGATCTAAATTTTTTACATGTATTGTTGTTCTTTATGTAATTATCTTTTGTTAAGAATGTATGTTTGACACATAACTGTGATATACATTCTAGTTGATTGTGACCTCCATGAATATGTAATTTTGATGCTTTGACTTGTGAAGATTATGATGACTGTTTCCTCCATTGCATATGATAGCATTGCTATTGTGAAAGGATATGAGCATAAAACCATCTTTCTTTAGCATAATCACTTTAAAACTGTGGCACCTTTGTTTTGTGACTGTCTTATGAAATAAATATTGTGTATTGTGATTTTCTGTGATTGTTGCTGTGAATGATTCTATCTCTTTGGCATTGAAACTTGCTTTTGTTGCTATACAAACTCATAGACATATACCATTTTCATTACCTTCATATTGGTCTTAGCTTCAAACTCAAACATTGTTGTTTTGAACAACATTTCAGCGAAAATGGTTCTATGATCATGTGCTTAGTATTCTCTGTTTCAAGTCACATACCTAGAATATGTGAACTTAATATGTATGCTTGTTCACTATTATTCCATGATCACATTGATATGGTGATTTTGACATTGCATTTCCCTCTTAAATAAGCTCAATTGAGCTCATTTTTTGATAAATTCAACATGTTGGGCTCAACCCTTGTGGGAGCCACATTTTAACCCACATTTTGTAATTTGATGAAACAAAAATGCAACATTACTTTTCCTATATCTGCACATGAAGCAAACAAGTTAGATGAAAATAGTGAATTTGATAATTCTTTGATGATTTGAATATTTGACACTTTTGCATTTATCTCTCCAATAATGATTGAGTTAATTTAATCTAATAATGACTACAAATTATATGTCTGTTGATGAAACATGTAGCTGGATTTCATTTCCTTAGCTCTAACAAAATCTCTCAATCAACTGCAGGTGTATTTGGAACTCAAGACAAGAGGAACTGAAGATACTGAAGATTAAGCTGAAGACTAAAGAGTCAACCCTACATCAGGCCTTAAGGAAATGATGTACGTGCCCTCCTCTTATGTGTTTTTTCCTTTAGTTGATCTTCAGATGTATGGTTTACATTCATTGTTGAATTAAAGCAACCTAGTCATTCCCACGACTTGTGTGGGATTATAACAACATTGCTTTTAATGAATCAACTATTTTATATCATTTAATGACTTGTGTATTCATTTGAACTTGTTTTCAATTACACAATATGAAATAACTAAATAAAATCATTTAAAGCACATGCTTTGTAATCAAGATGACTGATAATTTCTACATACCTTGCTTCGGAACTACAATTCTTTTATGATAAACAACAGTAACATGCATTGCAAAAGATAGTTTAGCTTCACACCTCTGAATGCTTGTTTTCTTAATGAAGTCTATTTGTTGCTTTGTCTAGGTTATTCAATAGTTTCACACAAATTGTTGCATAATTCTAATAAATCAATTATTAGAAAACCCTTCCTTCAGAAAGAAAATGTTCATTGGATAGTCTATGCATCAAAATTTTATACCCCATGAAACAATTGTCCATCAAAACTTCACTAGTTTAAGCAGGAAGCCAAAAATTTGTAACGATTCATTAGAGCTTCTCATATAGGGCCTAAATTTTGATGTTCTATCATGTCAATCAAACAATATTTTTCTATGGTTTAGTCTTCATTATTGTCTTTCACACATGACAACTAAATTCTATATAGATAAATATATAAACAAATCTTTACAAATGGTTTTAGTATATTCATTTTATGTTATTCTAAATGAGTTTAGACCTTACAAAATAAAATCAATCTAATACTCTCTAAAAAATTGATATTGAATGTTTATAACACACTTTAGTAGAATATGCTAATTTAATTTAGCAATACGTTCATTGAATGTAATTTTAAATAAACTTACACTTTACAATATCTAAATCAAATTACTATTTTTAAAAAATTAATCATATAATACAAAATTTATCAAAATAGATACTTAAATTTTTCTATATAATCAAATAATATTTCAAAATAAATTATAATTTAAAATATCAGATTATATAATACAATTTGATTAATGTTAATATTAGTTTAAACCAATGACATGTTGGTGCATATGAGGTATATTAACTAATTAATTTCTTTTTTTTTGGGGGGGGGGTAAGTGCTACCAGAGGGGTTAGCTCCCTATATTAATTCAAACAAATAGTACATCAGTTGCTTTCAATGATACAAATATCTAGCACCTTCTGCAATTTCAAGAAGCCTTGCCACAATCTTATAAGAGACTAGATTCAGGTTGGATTCCAAGAATGACATGAATTCAGTTATATTATTTGACTTCTCAACCCCTTTCTTGTACAGATTCCAAGTCTTATGAAGCTTCACCTTCTTCTTCTCTGCGTTCAAGTCCAACAACTCTACCATTACCCTTGAAGCTGGAACAGGTACTATATTATCAATTTAATCCACCACAATTGCGTACAACTCCCTCTACTTCACTCGCTTTGCCACCCGTATCCCCTAAAGGGTGTGCCCCAAGAGTTGGACATAAATATTGAAGAAACATGGAGACACTTCCTGTTCATGGACATGACCACAAGCCAAAAAGTCTTACCATATGACCTTCAGAATGGCTCTTCTCGATTCTAAATCACACTTGTAAAATAGATATGCCAGTTGATCCTTGAACGATTCCTGAAAAGGTTCTTCCCTCCTTGCTCACGAACACTTTCAAATAGGACCAAAGTATTTAAATTCCATTTCCACCGAGGCAAAAGTCTTGCAATCATTGCACAAGATAGGTTGTGCTTCCTGTTAAATAATCTCCAGGCCCAACCATGACTCGATTGCAACCCACCAACTGTAATCAAACAAACCGATGCCAAACACCATTTTTTCTCTCTTTCACTGAGGCACATTTGGCATAATCTTGGTGTACCATTGGGAATCCTACAAACGTACTCCTCACAAGCCTTTGGGAAAGCCATTTGCATGTACATCATTTACCAATCTGATAACTCAACTCCCAGTGTGCACTAATTGCAGAGGCTTAGGTACTATTTACCAACCTTTCTTTTTCCTTTTTGACCACGACATGCACTTCATGGGGAAGGTTTTCTGAGTTATAAACATTTCCAAAAATTTTTGAGCAGACCCCCAGATTCACTAAAAGGTTTGCAACCCCATTCGATTCTCTACATACATGGCTTATTGTGAATTCGCCTAAAATTTCCAAACTCTACCAAATTTTCTTGAGCCACGGTTTCAATTTCCAATTATGAACCTCCTTTTTGCTAACAACATTGACTCACAATTGTGAGTCACCTTCTATGTTGATATTTCTTATATCTTTTTCCAAGCATAGCCACAGACCTCATGTGAGCGTTTCCATTTCTGCTTAATTGTTTGTAGCCAGACCAAGGTTTCTTGTAACCGCCTAGATGCAATCACCCCTTTCATCTCTTATTATACACCTTGCCCTTGCAGACCCTGGGTTCCCTTTCGCTGTGCCATCGAAATTCAACTTGAACCTCCCCCTCACTGCCAATGCCCATTTTGGTTTCATCTTTTGCTTTTCTTGTGACATTACCTGTTGGGGCCTTCAATGCCTCACACTTGTTTTGAATTACTATATCCCAACTTGATACTTGAGGGATCTTTTTGAGCCTCACCTTTGAACTCACCACCTCACAAATGCCCCTTTGAATTTTCAATTTTACTACTTCAACACTAAGGCTTTGATCACAAAAAATCCACCTATTCTGTTCTTTCCATAGATGCCACACCAACATTGAGGGGGCCACTAACCCTATATCCTCCCATAAACTTCTTTTTAGCCTTACTTGCCAGCTTTTCATGAAAGCTAAAATGTCTTCCTACCTAAGAGTTCACCAACCAATGCATTGTTGTAACCAATCCCAACAATGAGACACAAACACACAATTTAGGAGAATGTGATTGGCTAACTCCTTTTTTTTATAACATAGAATACATCTATTTGGGCCAACAAAACCAATCCTCTTTAACCTGTCACTTGTGAGGATCTTCTTATGGAGGGCTGTCCAGAAGAATGTCCCGACCTTCAGGAGAATTTACCTTTTCACCAGCAAAGGGCGGATGGCCATTTAGTATTTTTTAATTACACTCACAGAATCTCATACCCTAATTTTATTGTATATTCGCCTGAATTTGAACTACACCACACCATCTCATTCACCTCTTCACTTAGCATTATTCAATTTTGGCCCAACTTTTCCTGTACATCGTTTCTCACATTTTTTTGGCATAAGTAGCACATCCAACTCCCAAACATATTGAGCGTTTAGACCAACACCAACTTTACAAACATAGTTTGCCACATGACAACCATATTGAGCAATCAATTGTTCGAGTCAAGGGGGTGTTGGGGTCTTCCACTAGTGAGGCGTGGCAGTTCCACAAATTGAGCCAAAAATTGGCACACCTTTCGTTCCCTATCTGTCAAGTCAGGTGCTTTGTTACGACATACTTGCAGCTTCAGATTAATTTCTATTTAGGTACTATTCACATTTGTTTATTTAGGACATTTTTAGTTTATTTACTTTTTGTCTCATGTCATATGATTGTGACATATATTATAATCTTGTGGTGTCATATATTTTTTCACATTGTCTATATAAGCAAAGCTTTTAATTGTAAGATAGGTGTAAGAAGTTGGGTCCACAAATGTTCAAAAAGTGTAAGTGTTTTTTTTAATTTTCAAAATTTGTTACCATTGGATTGAAAAATTGGAATACTTATACATATAATCTCAAAAAATCCATTAATATGAAATGTGTATTTTGAGACTAGTTTTCAAATATGTAATTCATTCTAATATGTAGATGATACAATTAATTTTCAATACACATGTATAGAAACAAAATTTTAAAAATCACATTTTTAGGACCGTACCATGTACCTAAAAAAATATTTTTCTAATTCCTTTTGAGAATAATGTGTATTATATTGTTAGAATGATAATGATTTTTTTTTAATAATTTTTTTCTAAATATTTTTTAATTAATTTTTTTGGTCCTAATTGTTGTTTTTTAAAACCTTTCATGTATGACCACCATAATTTAAAAGCTAAATTAATCATTTTGTAAAGAATTGTGTGTAGATTGATATCATATAATTTTTTTACAAGAAACTTAAAAAATTAAAAGATTAAAAAAATGCAAAAACTTGACATTTCAAATTTATGAATCAATTTTCTTAGAAATTAATTAAAAAATTAAAAAAAATTAATTATATAAAATTGTTACATATTTGAAAACTAAACATTGTAATCTTTAATGGAATTTAATTTCATAATTATTTTTGAAAAAAAAGGCATAAGTTCATATTGCAAAAGTTTTTTTTTTCGCATTGACATGACCTCGTACTTGCAGGTCCAAGACTAAGGTTTGAATTACCATGTCTTTCTCGAGGTTAAAACCAAATTAAAAGGTGGGTTAGTATTTCAATTTTTTTATAATGGTCTTCTATAAAAATAAAATAGGTGCCTATTCAAAAAATAGAGTGGATAGTCGTTTAAATTGGGACGCCGAATCGTAATGGGTATTCATTCTTATTAGGATTTTTTCTTCACTTAAAACTTTCTCCATATGTAGACCCAAGTTCTTGCTTTTACCTAGTATATTATATATCTTTGATTCAATTTAATCATTATATCATTATTGTATTCATAATCAAACAATTCATTTTTTGCCACTCTTTTGTGGAGCTTTTTTTAATTTTGTTGGTGATTGTCAAAGTTTGATTTTTTGTGACTTTTACATAGTATTAGAGCTTCAAATTTGTAGGCCTATCTTCACATTTGGAAGTGATTTGTGTAGAACCTTTTATTGATACATTTTTGGAAAAAAAAATACCTTACTATTGAGTTCAAAAGGCCTAAAAATCTTTATTTTCATATATATCTATGTATTTTAGAGTTATTTTTTTCTCATTTTTAAAGGTTTGAAAAATATCTATAAAAAGGATTTTTTATTATATGGTTCATAATTGACATTAACATTGACACAAAATGAATGGACAATTTTTTTTTGTTGATAAATAATTATTTTAATTTTTATCATAGTTTTTTTGCAAGGTGATTGGCCATATCATTAGTCTTGTGACCAATTTTTGTTGGAGTTGAATGTGAACCTCACAACTTCTAGAAATCACTTACAATCAGAATGCTTATCACAAAAGAGAGATCAAAACATCTAATTTGATATGCAACTAAGAGAAAAGATTGATCCACACAACCATTTGATATGCTTTCTATATCTACTAATGAATACCTGGATTAATGGTTACAATGAAAGATCAATTCGTATAAAAGGAAAAAGGAAAACCCTATATGAGGTTTAAAATTAGATTATGACAAATATTTTAATCTCATGCAATGAGACAACTTGACCTATATTTAGGTTAGTCTAATAATAATAGAACACTCCTAAGTTTAACTTAAGTAATTAAAATAATAAGAGATTTAATAATTAATTAATAATTAATTAACTATCTAGTTGTGTCCTAATTACTCCAACAACCCCCTTAAGATCAACTTATGAATAAACTAAAAAGAGTTGAAGAAGAATGTAAGGATGAATACATGGATGGGTCCCTAGATAAAATTCCTGATGAGGTACCCATGTACAAACAAATGAATCTCTCATAATCAGAAAAAAAGAAGAGAAAACCATGTGGAAAAAACTCCTCCCTGAAAGAGAGAAAATGAAATGATTGCATTAGGGAAAGGATTAGAGGACTCAAAGTGACCCCTCAAGGACTGCTTTTGTCACACAAACTTACAATAGATGTCCCTCTAATAGAAATGAGAAAACGAGGATGTGAATCCCCCTACAACGAAAGAACTCTTGTACCGATGATGAATGTCTAAAAACAAAACAAAAAGATGGGTGAATCATGAATCCATATCCAAATGATGTGTGCCTCTAAAAAGTGTCCGAGTGTCTGCATATCAAAAAGAGATGATATCAATCCAAAAATTAGTGAAAGCTGATGTAGCACAGGCTTCAAAGACGATGAAGATGATGTTTTTTTTTTTTAAAACTGAAAAGTTTAATAAAAAACCAATAATTAATTTGCAGCCCGTACCTACAAAATTTTGACCTGTACGAGCTTGTGTAGACCACTCTATTTTAGTGTATGCGATCAGGATTTAGTTTGAGTTGTAACTCAGAAAAAAGTACCAGACAAGCTTCTTGACCAGACTAGTGTTATCCATCTTTTTCCAATTACAGAATTTATTGGTTTGTTGACAAGTAGAATGAAAGATACATCTCAATGTTGACAAGTAGAATGAAAGATACATCTCATACTTTTCTATCTCTTTCTAAGAGTCCAACTCGTCCTGGCTATTAGCCACACGTTCTTATCTTTCTCATAGTGTTCATTAACAACTGTTTACAAGACAATGATGCTAAGAAGGCACTAGATCCTTCAGAGAATTAGAAAATTCAGAGAAAGCCACATGGGCATTGGTGATGTACGTGCACTGCTTTATTCAGGTCGAAAAACGCTTTTGTTTTTCCTGCAAGACACGAATGGGTTACTGTTGGAGGCAATACCAGCAGCCTTAGGTAACAAGTGTCAGTTTCAGTGTCAGTTTAAGGATTTTCACACAGTGGAAATACTTCCACTTATCAATTGATGAGTTAAAGGAGCTCTATAATGAATGGGTCATAAGGCAAAACACTTGCTGAAGGTTTTGTAAATGAAGTTGCAAGTTAAGTGGGCTTAATCTTGGGGAAAACTCTGTGGTTAAGTGCACTTGAGCTGGAGTAGTATTGGGATGGGTGACCTCCCAGGAAGGCTCAGTGCTTCACCTCTGTGATCATCACCTAGATGTAATGAGTGTTAAGTGGACCATTCATTATCATGAGAGGTGGGTTCTTGTGAACCACTGCTCATGAAACATGGGTCAATGAGTTTAATTTGAAAAAACTACAGTGTTGAATCTCGATAGCAATATCACAATTTGACACACTGTGAAAAATACTTCCTACTTATTAAGAATTTTCATGTGCTGTTCCTCGTAAAGAGACAATTGGGGGCATTGTTGAACTTACTCATTGTGATGGTAGAAGGATGGTGATAAATGTGGAGTACAACCAACTAGATCCTTTGCTTCGAGCCACTGGACATGTTGATGGTGATGTTAATGATGGAGAACATGGAATATTTCATTGTGTATATCCTCACTACGAATTTCATGCCAGCTTGCAATAGCTTGACACATATTAACAAGAGAGCTCAAAGCACCAAGAAGATTTGCTCTCACCATAGAACATAGGCCTCGAAATGCATCCTCTTTCTGGATGTCATCACGAATCGTGTGAAGTGCAAAACACCATGATGGCATGAAATGCTCCATATGCAGTGAAACTATTTCTGGACAAACCCATCCTTTCTAATACTGAGGGTTTGAATAAATCACTTATATAAATAGTGTTATAACTCTAAAAATCTTAACATACTCATTCAGAAATACGTGATTAGATGTCACCATTTAGAGACACGAGGCATGGTGGAAGAGGCGTCAACCATTAGAAAGTGTTGTAGTTTATTTATTAAAAGCTTTCAATAATATTTATTTAATAATGGTTTGATACATGATCTTATTTGTTATAGTCATAGCAAATGTATATTAAATGTAAAGAAGGCTTAGTTACTCATTTTAATGTTGGTCAATAGTTTTGTTAAATACATCTTTAAAAACAAAAAAAAATGTTGCACGTATACTCTCAATGTAAAAAATCAATTGTTAATCATTTTCAAATGTAAAATAAGATATTTATTATATTGATAACATCAAAACTTACTTTTTGAAGAATAAAAACAAAATAATCTATAACTTGATTAAATTTTGATCATGGATGTGACCTTCAAATAGTGAAAAAGAATTAATAGATGTAGACCACATGGAATATATTAGAGTGTGATTGGTGATGGATACTAAATGATTTAAGACACACACATAACAAAGAATGTACAAGCATCACTAGAATGAATGATAAGACTCAAACTTAGAATTATATTGCCTTAAGTTGAGCATAAGTATAAATAGGGAGTTTCCAAAACAATGTTAATTTTGAACTAGATTTTAAACATGGATATGGTCATATATATGATATAGACTTTTCCATAATGCCTAAAATTTAATGCTAGTGAATATCACTCAGTATATGGACAAAGGTTATAAGTTAGGTCTCATAGAATCAAATGTGATGACACAAAGGTTAGAAAAAATGTATAATGTTAGACACATATAAGGAATATTTTAAAGACTGATTAATATAAAATTTTAAAAACATAAGAAAATTTTTAATGATAAGAAGGCTTGATCATTAGGCTTTGATACTAGATTTAATGTCACTCATCCTCCTAAAGTTGTTTAAGTATTAGCAATAGATTTAATAGATTAAATTTTAGGTTTAAGATGTTGGTGTAATTAATTAATTATTACACTAGCATAAGTTAACTTAGGTCTTGCATTTAATTAATTAAGTCCTAGGTTGCATTATTAGATCAATCATTTAATAAGTGGGATAATATTCCCTTCATTATTTGTAGGAGATAAGATTCCTTCTAGAACTTATCTCATCATTTAATGATCGTAACCATTAGGGTTCACATGTTGTCACATGTTGTTAAATCAAGACACATGTCAACATCTCATGCATATTAGGGTTTAGCTCATGCCTATATAATCAGGCATCTTGTACATTTGTAATCAATCATATCATATCAATATTGAATCTCCATTGTGCATGCCTAGTTGCAACACTTTCTGGGTGGTTGATTATCTTTCCTGGCTTAAAGGTCCTACATCGAAGACTGCAGCTTCAAGGACTATGCATCAATAATCCCAACATGGTATCAGAGCTTATCCAGTGAAACGTCAACCCTCGATCAAGAAAGTTGGTGTGCGAGATTCTTGCAAGCCTGAAGGTTTCCATTGAAGGCTACTTGTTTCCACCCAGGGACCAAGCTGATTTCTGAAGCAGATAGAGTCAAATCTGAGCTCACCATTATCTTCAGAAGGCCTCAAAACCCTAGGATTTCCTGCCAAATCATCAAAATCGGATACATCAACCCGGGAGCTTCAGAGGTATTTTTTTAGGGTTTGCAAAATCAATCATACTATCTGTACAATTTGCAGCAAAAAATCATCCCGGTCAGTTGTCCTCTGAGGCAAAATTTTTTTATACACATGCCACTTTTCGTTTTAGAAAAATCGGGCTAATATCTTTTATTATTTGTCAAAAAATCTTTTTCTATAGTTGTAGAAAAATATTTTTCGGGCGACCTCATATTTTATTCATAGGTCGACATTTAAATATTTTTGCGGGTTTATTTTTAAATCCATCGAGTATATATTCATCCGTCGGTATTTATAAAAGATTTGTTTTTTATAAAATAGTGGGCATCATATTGGGGATTAATTATATTTATCGGCCTTCAATTTTTTGAATTGCTATTCAAAGCAATATTAAAAAAAAATATAAATATTTATTGTCGGCTTTTATTTTATAGTCTCCACCATATTTTGCATCGGCCACATTCATTCTCTGCAGGTTGCCGTACCGGGGGCCCGTCACATCAAATAGGGCCCGCTTTGTTTTTTTTTTCCCGGCTACCGACCATCGGGTTTTCTTCCCATCGGGCTCCTCTCTCCGTCGCTGGTTGCTGCATCATCGACGACCTCACCGACTGTCGGTGTATCCGCCGGAAGTTTCCACTGGCCGTTCCTACCGCCGACGGCCGCAACCATCATCCGGAGTTTTTCCCGCCGGCTGAAGTTTTACCGCCGGTCATCCTGTTCCTCCCGCCGGCTATTCTCCCGGCCCCGCCGACAGACTTCCCACCGGTGCCCGACGCAATCTACTGCCGACCGCCAGAGGATCTAACTCCGTCCAGCGCCACCATCTCTCGCTTGCTCCGCCGATTGCTCCGCCTCCGCGCCGCTCCCAGGAGGGGAGCGCTTTTTTTTTTTTGCCAGCACTCGCCCCGCGGTCATATCAGCGACCGGGGGCTCTTTTTTTAAAGCCTGGGTGCTTATTTTTTGCACCAGTTTAGCTTGTAGGTGCCTAATCAGGGCATTTTTTTTCATTTGATCATAACTTTCACCCAGGGTATCGATTTTTTGCAAACGATATACCGTCAGAAAGGGAATTTTGCGTACTTTCCAGTGGTGAGATCCATTCTATAAAATTTTGCTCACAAAAGACTCTACATCCAATTGAAGTCCAAACCCTAATTTGGACATAAAAGCTTGTATCTTCGCAACCGCTCATCGGATTTCAGAAATTCCAGCGGCATTAGGAAGGTGATTCAGAGATTTTTTTTATTAGTCTAGATCCCTTGATCGTTTTCAGCTCCAGGTACTCTTGCATGTGATTTTTTTCAGTTTGGTGCATTTGATCAATAACCTGGTTATTCTGAAGCTTGGGAAAATATTTTTTGATCCGGGTTGCATCACTTCAGTTATCCATCATATTTGGAAGTCTTTATTTTCTGTTGAAGGTCAGTGTCTTTGTATTTTTGTGGAGAATTTTTCGTTATGGGGCTTACATATTTCTCTTCTCCTTTGGTTATGTTGCACAAGGGTAACTATCCGCAATGGCGAGATGGGATCTGCCACCATCTTTGATCACATGATTTGTTGCCACATCTATTTGGTATTGTTCCTCATCCAAGTGAAGGTATTCTTGAGTTTGCTTGGAGTTGCAGCAGGTATACTGTTTTGGAGATCATTTCGATGCAAGTTGATTGTGCTGTTCTGAGTACTATTGATCATTGTGATTGTCCTCACATTCTTTGGACTAAGCTTTGGGAGCTATACAGTGATTCAGACACTCCACCATTCCTCGATGATCATGCTTCAGATTGTCTTGTTTTAGATCAAGTTCCCCATGATGCTATTGTTGTGCAGGAAGTTGATTACCTTGATCTTTTTGAAGAGGTTGACAAGGTTCCTTTCGGTGCTTCTTCTTCATCAGAGATAGTTGGTATCCCTTCACATTCAGTGATTCCTTGTCCAGAATCATTGATTGAGGCTTCCACTATCATCATCGATCAGGACACATTCAGTTTTTCAGACTTGACATCACATGATGGCTTTGTTTCAGGTATCATTACCTTGGCCACTTCTACAGGTTTGGAGAACATTCTTGAGGGGGTATCACTCCTCTATTCAGATCACACTTTGGAGAGTTGTTTTGAGTCTCCTCATTCCTTTGTCTTGACCTTGATTGGGAATTCAGAGACCATCTTGGAGGAACTTGGTTTCTCTTTAGAGATTTCATATCTGAGACTTCTTCCCTGCCATTCCATTCAGGACTTGAGGTTTCTTCTTCATCTACCACTGGATTTGCTTCAGACTTCCTTCAGTGGTTTTGAGGACACTTCATTCAGGGGGGATATCAAGATTCCATCACATTCATCATATCTCAGTCTTTGGATATTGTTCAGCATCAGTTTCTGCATCATCCTGGTTTGTCACTCTCTTCATTGATTGTGGCATCTTCATCAGGCAAGGAGACATTTGAGCAGCGTTCAGAGACATCATCATCCATTTTCATCCTTCCTTCCTTCAATTCCTATCTGGAATGGGAAGCATCTTTGCACTTGTATTTTGTTTTGTTTCTTCTGAAAGGGAGACAAGTTGTTTGTCGACATTGGATCTTATTTTGTCTTCAAACACTTTCCTTCTTTGCAGGTGATATCATCTTTTGGGGGGGCTACTTAGTCTCTCTCTTTCCTCCCTATGGGGGGGCATTGATTCTATTGTATCCATGTGACAGATGGTGTAATTGGGGGGTATTTGGGAGTCCTCCATCCTTTCCATCTTATCTCACATTTTTGTTTTTTCATCTCCTTTTTTGGAGAGGGGTTTTGTTCACATTGGGTTTTCCCCTTTTCTCCGTTTGTGGGAGATTTTCTGCATCTTCATGTACATGGGTACCTAACATGGCCTCGTAGCCGGGACCCATCATCATCTTTGCATAATCATTGCATCTTCCTCCCTAAGTTGCACTTATGGGGGGTGTTGGTGTAATTAATTAATTATTACACTAGCATAAGTTAACTTAGGTCTTGCATTTAATTAATTAAGTCCTAGGTTGCATTAGTAGATCAATCATTTAATAAGTGGGATAATATTCCCTTCGTTATTTGTAGGAGATAAGATTCCTTCTAGAACTTATCTCATCATTTAATGATCGTAACCATTAGGGTTCACATGTTGTCACATGTTGTTAAATCAAGACACATGTCAACATCTCATGCATATTAGGGTTTAGCTCATGCCTATATAATCAGGCATCTTGTACATTTGTAATCAATCATATCATATCAATATTGAATCTCCATTGTGCATGCCTAGTTGCAACACTTTTTGGGTGGTTGATTATCTTTCCTGGCTTAAAGGTCCTACATCGAAGACTGCAGCTTCAAGGACTATGCATCAATAATCCCAACATAAGATAATCTACAAGACATAATATTATTGGAATGATGTGAATAACTAATAAAATAACCAAGGTAAACTATAGTATGTAATAATTAGACAATGATTTTGAAGTAAATTATTAACATAGTAAATTGAATACAAATATGTTTAATTTAGATAAATTATCACTTATATATAAATCATGGAGAGGTTGCTATCCAACACTCAAAGGAATGGTTATTGCTCTAGGCTCTCCATGACAAGGAAACACCCCCAAAGGAAATTGATTCTTATACAAAACCTAACCCGCCTTCACAACCTAAACACAACCCTGGTCAGGACACTCTTGAATGTACATTTTACCCTGAGTTGGACATACACTACGTGCCCCTTCTCCAAATTCCTTAATGCCAACCTATGACCCTAACCTTCACTCCTTTGCGCCCTCTAAATTTCTCTTTTCCTTTTTCTCTTCTCTCCTTGAATGTTCTCCATGATACTAGGGTGACTACAATTACAACAAAGTTAAGGTGGTAAGATTTAGGTGTCTATAGATAATGCATGCATTCAACATGTTATAGGTGACACACTAAATTATCTATTGCATACACATTGATCTTGTATAAAAGTAATATGAATGATTAAACTAACTTAAGATGATTGTTAGTATTATTTAAATTAGGTGAACATTTTGGTCTCATTCCAATTAATTACAACTTATTTTGCATTAGTAAGTATTATAACATATCTTTTGAGTGAAAAGTTTGATTTTTTTTTTCAAAACTTAATTAAAATCCCATATAATCTTTAATTATTGTTTAACATTGTTAGTTTGTACTTCACTTCTACTTTTTTGATTGAAAATATCAATCACCATATTTTAAGTGGATCCCCTAATGTGTCTATCCCCATTAATAATCAACCAGTGCAAAAAAATCCTATATAACATAGAATTTTGATTTCTAATTATCACCTTGAATTTATCTACACTCTCATTTAGTAAACAAATAAATTCTATTGTCAATTTTTTCATTGATGGCTCTATGTAAGCCAACATTAATTCTTGTCATCTATCATTTATAATAATAAATTGTCGAATTCACATATTTAACTTTTTAAAGATGATCCTAATAAAAAAATAAATCCTCTTATGAATGAGAGTTTAAGTCCTTATATATCATTTCAATAAGAAAGAATTTAAATAAAAAAAATCCTCTAAAGATTAATAAGACGATTGCTTCATTAAGAAGAATAAATCCTCTATCGAATAATAATATAATTATTTAAATGTCTTCCTTTAAGAGATTAAATATTCTTGAGGGATGGACTAGGTTAGAAAAATTAGAAAAAATAAGTGATCCCATGGATTTTTTAGTTTTTTCAACGAGGAAAAATGTTTCAAGTGAAAGTGATTTTTTTTCAAACTATACTAAAATAGATGGTGCATTGATTTTTCAAAATTTAGAATTTTAAAAACTATAACACAATAAACGGTCTATTATTTTTATGAAATTTCAAATTCTCAAAATTCATTTCATGCAAACGGCCATGTAACAGAAAAGCTTCTTAACTAGCTTTAAGCTTATATACTAGTTACCTGCAACTCCTGTTGAAAAAAAGGTTAATTATATTCCTCTACCTGCAGTTTGTCCAATTCCATGCACTGTCCTCTGAAAAAAATTAATAGCTGAAGCCCTTTCTATGGAACAGCAAGCTAATACAAGTTTTTGCATAGCAGCTCAGTGAAAAAGGAAAATCACTTGAAAAAGATTGAATTCTTTAGAGATCCAGAATAATAATAAAGCTCTCTGTATATCATTACAGCATGAAACAGAAAACACTCTGCACCACAAAATTCCCTAAAAAAAATAACAGACTTCTTTGTGTCTCATCTGAATAAGATAATGCATTTTGAAAGACACTTTTATACATTGATTAGCAATCACAGTATAAGAGAAAATGAAGGAATTTAAAAAGATTGCTTGAAAAAAAACATATAATCGATTTAAAGTTTTCTTGAAAAGTTCAGACAACTGTTTTATAGAATGGCGTACATTCAAACTCGATGAATTTCAATATAAGTTTTGACTTTAAAAGATTATTTCTGAAATCAATTATCTATTTGATTCATGCTTTCCCTTGAGAAGCTCAAATAACTGTGTTACACGATGGTGTAATGCACACGAAGCACTCTGGAATGAATTTACACCTTCCATTGTCCGGATATTTGAAAGACAACGCAATTCAGAAAGGAACGTCAGCCCAGACCATAGGTGGAATTTCCGAAAATAATCTCAAATAACATAATCCGACCATTCAGCGATGAATGACGTATGATCCATAGTTTTACAGGGGTTCTCAGTCAATCTGGTAGGATTACGCTTTCCCCCAATTAATCTCGCAGGGTTTCCAACAGCAGTAGTCTTGGGCGGTACGTCCATAAGCACGACAGCCCCGGCTCCAATCTTAGCCCCTTCGCCAATATTAAGATTGCCGAGAATGGTAGCCCCGGCGCCGATCAAAACCCCGTTGCCAATTTTGGGATGCCTGTCGCCGCCATGCTTGCCGGTACCGCCAAGGGTAACGTGGTGGAGAATGGTGACGTTGTCCCCAATAATAGTGGTCTCGCCGATAACAAGACCCGTCCCATGGTCGAAGAGCAGGCCCTCGCCAATCCTCGCGGCAGGATGAATGTCCATGGCGAACACTTCAGAAACCCTACTCTGGATAGCCAGAGCCACCGAGAATCGACCCTGAGACCACAGGTGATGCGCCACACGGTGCGCCTGACTGCCCAGGAAACCCTTGAAGTTGAGCACGCAGTGTAGATAGGAAACGCAGGCCGGGTCTCTCTCCTTGACGGCGCAAATGTCGGCTCGAATAACATGGCATATGTTAGGGTTTTCAGTAAACACGTCCAACACTAGGTTGTAGAGAAGCGTGCTAGGCAGCATGGAGCTCGACAGCTTGTTGGCCAGATGGAACGCCAGTGCGCTCTCCATTGTCTCGTGGACGAGGATGGTGGCGTTCAGGTAGCTTGCCAGGACCGGCTCCGCCTCTGCTTCCTCCTCCGCCTCTCGCCGCAGCTGCTCCCATATCTCCTCCTCTTCCTTGTACAAGATTCCCATTCTCTGCGCAAACAGATTATTTGCACACTCTAACTATGCTTTAACCGCTTGTGAGGATGGGATTTTATAGCACCAAGTGACAGAACTTACACGCAACTTCCTCAATTATGTGTCGGCTGGAGTCCCTGCGCCTCCTCTTGGAGGGGAAGCAAATCAATGACGTTTCTGAATGCAGACGATATCTTAGCGAATTTGGCTTTATCCATAAAGTAGAATATGGCAATTCGTATGTCCACTACCTGGTGATTCTTGTGCACAGTGGTCAAATTTGCCGTGCTTGCTATTGTATGGATCGAAGGATTGTTTTTTATTTATTTTAATTTTCGCCATACGTAAAGGATGACGAACATATTTTTGAAACGAAGATTCCTCGCGCAAATATGGGAGTTGAGTTCATGTTTTAAATTCTATATTGGGTTTATCTGGATCTTATTATAGTTCAACATCTTTGACTACCTAATTTTAATTAGATTTAAAATTTTATACATCTGAGTGTCTGATCTAGTTGAAAAGCATAAAAGCATAGTCAACGTTAAAGCCAGGTTAGAGATCAAACATACAAATGCAATAACCTCTGTAGATATTCAACCTCAAGCTTTTAAAATAAGATATGCAAACTAACACACCTGCCCCATCAATGCAAGCAGAAATTTTCAACCCCCTCATGAAATAGTATTCAAAATCATATAAAATATTTTATAAAATACAATCAATATAACTATTACACTTTCTTTCAGTACAAGTGCTAGTTAAAATAATTAAGTAGGGTTTTATTGAGGATTTTATTAATCTGATTATAAAATGAAATTAGTCATCAAAATCCATTGAAATTTTATATTATAAAAAACGTTAAAAAATTACAAAAATGAGTAGAAGGTTTTGGGTAGCAAGTTTCAAATCTCAACAAAATAGTATTGGAAAACCAATATCTAAGATGGGATAAATGAAAAATATATTAAAAATTTGTAGTGGTCTTATTAGCTTGAGTAACCCCCTATCACCAATACCACACATAGGATTAACAACACACTTGAAGGAACCTTTGCCAACCACTAATGCCACTGCATTCCCTTTAGGAGAAGACACTTTACTACCATTGCAATCCTCAATGTATTTAAATTTAACACCTAGAATAATATTTACTCACAAGGTTACATGGTCCTATCTAACTAATATATAAGCCAAAGACTAAAAATGAGCCATATTTCCATTTTTCAACCCGGACAAAGCCATTAGTTGATAAACAATACCAAAGTGACATTTAAAATTATATTTAGGATGGTTTTTACAAAGATTACATGAGATGATGAATATGCTGACATCCAAATTGTATAATTTTAGAATGATTTCCTCCTTGAGAAAAGGTGGGTACAATTTTTTTGAAGTTTACTAGGTAGATACAAGAAAGGCCCTATATATTAGAACAATGTTCAAGAACATGTATAGTCTACTACACATTCATATGTATCAAATAGCATAAGAAAACACAATATAAATCCAAATAACATTGATGTCAACCCACTATCACATAGAACTAGTCTAAATTGCTTAAAAATTAGTTTCTATTTTTGATGTTCTTCTCTGATTAAATTTATCTCTTTGGAATGTAATTATTTTCCTTCTTTCCCAAACTTGCATACTTTTGGATTTTTTCATTTTAAGTATATGTCAAGCATGTTTTAATATTTATGTGCATAGTCATGACATGAGATTCCATACCTTGTTAGCATTGTAGAACACCTCTAAACATAATTACATAAATTTTAATTGTTATCATTATAAAAAATTATAATTTTATAAAAGTCTTCTAATGGAAAAGACTGAATAATCATAGAAATTTTGAATAAAAAATGAAAGGAGTAATTATCAAGATAAAAAATAAGTTACTATAATTGCCTATTAATTCAAAATTTCTTTTGTGCTAGGCAATCAAGGTGATAATCAATTAGCAAGGAAGAGTGGAAACTATCATGATACATTAAGGGACTTGAGTGAAATAAATATGAAAGGATGACAAAAAAGGAGCACACATTATGAACACATACAAAATATTTAACTTAATAACAAACATGATGAAGTGAATAATTGATGAGATGAAGAAGAAATCTCTAAAGAAACACAAACATTAAAAGGAGACCAAGAATATATCAAACTTGGGTTAAGGGTAGGCATAAGAACATGGGGGTAGAGGTTAGGGGAAACAAGTACTAAGAAAATAAGAAGGAAAAAATACTCTAGATGAATGAAGGAAAGGATTATGAGACAAGAAGAAAACCTCTCACGATCCTTGAGCTAAGGTAGGGTACTAGAAAGAACAAGGAGTGAAGAAGAGAGAAATGTAAAATGAAAGGTGGGTTAGTTCTAAGGGGATTTAGGGTGATCCCACAATAGTGGTTTACAATTTCTGGTCAAATTGGACACTAAAATAATTTTTTCTAACTAAATCTTCACTTTCGGGAACCTATAGTGGCTAAATTGTGAGGAATTTGAAGATGATGCAAACTAGTGTTTTGTGAAATTTTGTCTATAGATTCTAAGTATATTTTTTTCAAAATTTTTGGAATCAGATTGCACCTCTTTTTCCATCTCCCTCAAAAACTAGTTTTTTTCTTCATAAAACAACATGTTTAAGGAGTGACACTCACCGTATAAAGCATAACTTTTTTTTCATGAAGGATAAAATTCTAGTTCTTTCGAATTTAGATTTGTAACTTTGATATCTTGTTCTTCCACTTGGTTAGATAGTGTTTTATTAAATATTTTTTCTTTAATCAAGTTTCAAAGTCAAACCAATTACAATTCAAACATAGGCCGACCGTATAACATGTAATTTTTTTTTTATGTATCGAAATTCAATTTTTTTTTTGTTGGATTAAGGACTTCAATATCTAGTGTACTCATATTTTTAAATTTTTTATTTTGATAGTCTTCTATTTTTTCACATGTGCAGAACAAAGAGCTTGATTTTCGGTGAAAAACCTACATTCACAAGAAATAAAAAATAAATATAATAATAAAATTAAATTTATTTAAAATTACAATTTTTGGAAAACTTATAATAAGAAATACATACAAAAAATAAATTTTAAATGAATTCATTTGATCCCCCAAAAGGTAAATCAAAAGTGGTTTTCTATCAACATTTTGATAGGTGTAAAGGAGACTCCATTATAGGTACAATTTAAAACTAGCGGGGTTCTATCCAAGGGGGTTTGATCTAAGGTAGTTTGATCAAACCCTCCTAAATTGGAATGCTTTAAATGGAACTTTTTAAGGCTTAAATCATTATAAATTCTAAAAATATGTGATTTTAGGACAAATTAGAATCTCCCAAAAATTGTAAACTTGCTTTATGGGATTACCCTTTAACAAAGGATGCTAGGGAAAATTGAGGCTTCAACCATCATGATTATTGAGATTTTTGGGATGGTTTTTAATTAGGATAGTTTCTTTGAGCATTCTCTTAAAAATATCTTCTTCAACTAGGACTTATATAGAGCCTAAGTAAATGTGGTGTTTAGTGTTGGGGGAATGTTCAACAAGGCTATATTTAGTGACCAAATCACGGTTGATATTATCACTTTATTTTTTCATTTTAATGCTTATGGAATGATCAATCTTTTCAATATATGGATTCCCACAAAAATAGTCAATATTATAGGCCCACACATTGAGAAACATGTCTCTTTAGTGTTTGGTTACATAGGAATGAGGATTTTGATAGTGTAAAAGGGTTTGAAGTCATATTTTAATCCTTTATATTAAGAAGGATTTTTTAGATCCTATTAGAGATGCCTAAAATATAGGGGAGTGGGACAACATGGGAAACACCAAAGTCAACATTCCTAGGTTTAAATCCATGGAAATCTTTAGCTTGTCCAAATTTTCTAGTAATATGTTTATTTCAATAGCCATTTAATTTTCAAAATATAGATATGTAGGAATGTTCTTATTAATGTGATCTTTATCATGAATACAAAATTCTTTGATGATTGAATTCTTTAAGGTACAATATTTTTGGGTAGGATGGTGATGATAGGACACATGATATGAGTTTTCTTTCTTGAATTTTAAATTAATCAATCATTATTATCAAATAGGAGGTGGCATTCCATAGTTCCTTGCATTTTCCCCTTGTTTAGAACCACTAAATTTTGTTATCATTCATAATGCTTTCCTTATGCTCATCTATAACCAAATTAGATATTCCTCTTGGAAAGGTGCACAATTTGATAAACTTACCAACAATAATTTAATATTTAACTTATTAAAAGTTTTAATCTTCAAATATTTCAAAATATCACCTAGATCAAGCATACCAGACTTCATAATCAATATTGAAGAAGGCATTTTTGTATTTCAACATTTTCTTTGAAAAAATTATTACTAGATTCAAAAATCCTTATTCATGCATGCTTTTATATTTGAGCTAGAAATGATAATTTTCCCTTCACTATGATCTATACTTTTCATTCTTTCTATCTTCCTAGAATGTCTTTCTTGATGGTAAGAATGAGATTACTTCAATGAACTTGTACTCTCATTTGAGCTAAAATCATAGGGGTAACAAGATATCTCACCTTCTTTAGCTATTTACTTCAAAACAACTATCTTTTTGATTAAGAATTTGAACTTGTTAGAATAAAAAAATCTCTACAACTCCATTCTTATCAACATGGTGATTATGAAATTATATTTTATGGGTAGAGGATCAATTTTTAGAAGATTCTTTTCAATTATACACATTTTTCATTCAATATGTCATGTATATTTCTCTTTGACTTCATTAATGCAAACATTTTATTTGTTAGAAGTTACTAGCACACCTTTCTCTATCAAGGATCCTTCAATTTAAGCTTTTATGATAGATTCTTTCTATTTTTGGTCACCTATTTGTTCCTTCTAAATTTTTAGTAGTTCTAGTTTTCATCTTTATTCTTCTTTTGGATTATGATCTACATACTCTTCTTTGTCCCTATCTTGTAATTTTGTCTCTAGTGTATATGTCAATAATTACATGATCTTCTCTATCTCTTTCTCTATTTTTTTAATATTTATTTGAAATTACATCCATGACATGAATTTTCCCTTTTTGACATTTGAGACTCTTCTAAGGTTCTTTGCATGAGAAGCAAATTTTTTTATTAAAATTTTATTTTTTCTTTCATCTTCCTTTCTTATGATATGGGAAATTCTCTTATTGTCTTGGAGGAGGTGGTTTAGGATGGTTTTTTCTTTGTTTTATTAATAAATCTAGTTATGTAGTCCTCTTGGTGATCCTTGGCATATAATTTTAATTTTCCTTCAAGAATTTTTTCTTGGGTTCTTGGTCCTTGATATTTTCTTGTAAATATACTTCTTAATTCTCTCCTTCCTTCATGAATGATTCTTTTGGATCTCAATCCTTGATCTCCCCCATATAAATATTTTTAGTTTTCAAACTTATCTCTTTCTTTCTCAACTCTTAAGTTATATTCCTCTATATTTTTATTATTAGATTTTATATTAGCTTTTTCAATTTATTCATTATCTCAACCAAATTATTGATAGCTTCTCCCTCTAAATTCCTACTACCAACTAGAAAAGTAGAGTGTTGATTGTTTTCTCTACAAGATGATAAGATCGTGAATTTAATTAGAATATTGTATGTTAATAATGATTTAATTCCATGGAATGTTAATGATTAAATCTTAATTAGAATTGGATCTATTGTAATATGTAATTTACTTAATAGAATAAACAAAAATGAATTATTACAAAATAGATAGTCAACACAAAAAATATTAATAACCAGTTGATCCTCTTATTACAATTAAATTACACTTACAATCAATTCAATATGCTAGGATTTTAGGAACAACAATATAGTAATATTTTTATCAAAAAATATGATGAATCTATAACCAATGGTGCTAGAGGAACCACCATACAATTATAAAACTTAGGCACTAAGAGAGCCACCTTAAATTCTAAAAAATAGGTGTTATAAGAGTTTCCCAAACTATAATTTAGTGAAGCTCAATTATAATGCTTGTGTTGAATTATCCATTATTAGTTCAAGGGTTTTCATCCACTAACTAGCTATTAAAATTAGTAGGTTTTTATCCTCCAATTTTTAATGATAAATGAATAGGGTGTTAAATTTATTCAAGTAAAATTAAAGTATAAAAAAGAATACCACTACTGATCCCAATATTTTTTTTGGCTTGGTAAATTACAACTTAGGGATTGAGCCTTATATTATCTCAAAAAAGTTTTACATCTTCCAGGTTAAATCCCATGTATACAAAAACCAAGGAAAATATGTATCCTTGCAGGAGACAAGCTATACCATATGCCACTATGGCTACACTAGTAGGCTACAAAACTACAAGGAATATAAATCCTAGAGAGACCTAAACTATGCTATATGTCTCTACAAATATATAAGCAGCTACATAGAGAATAGTATGCACTATGCTTTGAGCCATGGTATGCAAACTCATGGATCTAGTTGAGGTCGAAGATGGGCTCCAAGTTGGAGATCCTCTTAAGAAATTCAAAACCTCTCCACACTTTTTCCCTATGTTGCATTAACATTATAGTGTGAAATTTCACAAGGAACGGGAGCCATTCAACCACTATAGTCTCCTCCACCACCCATGAGATATCTCTTGGTTAAGGGATTCCCACACCATAACATGTGTCATGGACTAGTTCTTCTATCCCTCCCAAATACTTATTTTAAACAACTCCATCTTAAGCTCCCACACTAGTTCTTTGTCTTCACCCACATCCAAGAGAGTGGCCATAAATTAGGAAGCAATTTATGTGTTCACTTGGTACCAAAAATCATCATTTATAAAATCCCCCCTAGAACCCACTTCACAAACCTCAAGATGAGATCACTCTACTCTTTGAGTTCTAGCTTCAGTCATAGGTCTATGATGTTGCCTAAGAATTAAAATTTTTGGTGTGGGCTTGCCAATCTCATAGGCATGCTCATGCTTTTTAGGCCAAAAGCGTACCACAATTTCTATTGAATTTCCATCACATACCCCTCAAATATCCAGAAATAGTTGATGAAATTACTTCACATCTTTAAAAATGAAGTGAAGAGTTATAAAATAATTATGCTTAATATTCTTCCACACTCCATGATCTAAGTTGCATAAGGGTATTTTAATGAAGGGTGTAGTTTGAGTAGGCCCCTTGTACTTTAGTGCCATGTGGTGGGGTACTTACACTTTTGCTTGCAACTTTTATTCTCACCACCACCTGACATAAAAGCACCATGTATGGAATTCAAACCTCCTACAATATTTATTGAAGCTTAGATGTTGGAATTTCCCCTATCACATATTGATTTCATCATATTTGATTAATGAAATGTTAGTTTTCCAACCCAATTGTGTTAGATTCATTAGTATTTATGTTGGACAATATGTTTACCTCACAATTTCCCTCCCTATAGATGTGTGACATTGAGAATTCCTTGAAACCTTCAAGAAACCTACAACATGCACTTAATACTTTATTTAGTTTATAGTTGATGTCTACCCCTTATGAATTGCATTGATTATGAGGAGTCACCTTCCACTTCTATCTTTCTTATCCCCAATCTTAATCCTTCATTTAGACCATTCCAAAGGGTGGCAACTTTTGGTTCTTTATTTGTCCCTACTGGTAGTGATATACTAAATTCTTTTAACACTTGCCCCTTACTATTTTTAAAGATGTGGCTTGCATTAGAAATGTTAGGATTTCTCCTTGATGCACCATCAAAATTTAGTTTCATTCAATCTTCTTTTAGTGGTAACTAGATCATGTATTCTATAGCCTCTTTATCCCATGCCACTCCATGAATTGGGGTTACTTCAAGATCGAGCTAGGATTTTAACATCAGATTGTCCCAAAATGAGGAGGATTTCTTGGATACTGATTGGTTCTTGACTGCATTGTTGATTACTTCCATAATGGTTACTTCTAGATTGGTTAATAATTGGTTGAGGTCCATGCATTTTTCTTATAAGATTTTCCTATTTGTTTTCTTCCAAATTTCCCATATGACTATAGATGGAGTCGCTACCTAAATACTTGAGTAGAAGGAGTTGCTTTTTAGAATGGGCCATGTTATGAATAGATTAGTAACATCCATTGGTAAAGGGTTGTACCAACTTATTTTTTTCATCACGTGAAGCCAATATTCCATAGAAAATTAATATTCCAAAAATTTATGGTTTGAAGATTCTTCTTTTCCTTTACACAAAATATATCTGCTTGGCCTAATCACTCCCAATTTTCACAGTCAATTTCCCTATGAGAATTATCTTATGTATAGCCACCCATATAAAGACACCTACTATTCAAAAGTAGAATTTATTCTGACATAAGGGGGATGGCTAATTCTCTTTTCTCTCCGTAGTAGTAGCCACTTCATAACTTGTTTTCAATTTATAGGAGTCTGATTCAGTTGCACACCATTTTATGAAATCCCTTTTTTCTGAGAAGAATATCCTTCATTTTTCCAATTCCTCCTTGAGACTAACTAGAAATCTAGACTTTGGGGGCATTCAAACTATCTAGGGACTTCCATTTCTATTTATTTCTCCCCTCTTCCTAGCATGATTCAATGTAATCCCTCACCTTTGAGCCCCATGAAACGTTTAAGATGTTCTTGATTTCAACTAAGCCATCCCATGAGTCCCAATAAAATTTAGCCTTCATTTCAACCCTAATATCCCACAAACAATGGTCCATTATCAACTTCCTTCACTCTAGTTTGAAGTTCCATATCTAGCTAAGCCCTTGGGTGCATTTTTCATTATAAGGATGTGTTATGGGTCTTTGCGATCCAAGTACTTATTTTAGAGAATATTTTCCCATTTGGACTTGGGGTTGGTGTACACATTCCATACCATTTTGGCGGGACAAGCCGATATTGAAGACAACCCAATTTTGTAGGCCAACTCCACCTATAACTTTTGGTTTACATATGGTTTCCCATTCTACTAAGGATTTTTTTTGTTGTCTTTTGAACCTTGCCAAAAAAAATGTAGTTTCTTCATTTAAAATGCTTCATGGATTTTTGCAAGCATCTTTAGGCTGAACATCATAGATGGGTAGGTCCAAGACCATTGATTTGAGCATTGTGATCCTTTCTATTGAAGATAACCACTTTCCTTTCCATGAATCTAGCCTACTCATGCAATTTTATACTAGGGATTCCTAGATTCCAACTTTGCAAGATCTACTAAAGAGAGGATATTTGAAGAATGAGGAGTTTGTCATTGATGGTGTTGTTGGCAACATAAGCATGTGGGATAAGTACAAGGTATACTATTATGCATTGTAGTGTTGTCATTGATGTTAATATTGTATCTTGCTTTGGAAATCATGGTGCAAATAATTTTGGTTGGCTCTAACATGTTTTAGGATGTTTGTGAAAGATTTTTTTTGCAAGAATGTTTGATTTGGTGAAGAAATCTATAATGAAAAATGACTAAGTGTTTATATTAGTGTTTCTAGGTATAGAGCATCCATTTTTTGGGTCCACATTGATCCGTTGTTTAATTATTTTCTCTATGGTTCTAGTATAATGTTTTTGGTTGATAGAAGCATCTTATTCTAGAGCTTCATCTTGTTTTGGCTATTGGTTTGAAAGTTATGAATAACAAAAGTTTAGCCTAACAATTACTGCCATTTCCTGTGTAGTGCATGTGAGTTGGAGAGTCTGTACTTCACTGTGGATTGGATTTTGACTTTGCAAAGTTGTGGAAGTCTTGAAAGATGTTAGATAAGTGTGAATTCTAGTTGGCATGATATTTTAGGTACATGTTTCCTAATATGAGTATACAGTTGGAGAATTTTCATATTAGGTCCTCTATGGTGTCGGCCTAATAGGTTTTAATGTATACAAAGCTTAAATAAGTATTGTGAAGTTATGTGGGAGCTATTATAGGTCCATTCCTGCCTATTTCAAATTGTTTTAAGGATTGAATCTTGGTACGAGGTGTGTGTGGAAGGATTTAAGCCGACAAGTCATGTTTTGTATATATTTTGAATGATACATCTAATTAGGCTAACCTAATTGATGGGAATGTGCAGGATCATGATGGGCCAAAAAGTGGCAATATGATGGGTATGTGTAGGGTATGTGGCTGATGACTTTTTTAAACCCAAAATTGATGAAACGAAAAGGGTTTTTAAAGGAGATTCTCAACTTTCCGCCTGTAGACATGCAAAATTAACATTATGCATACGATTGGATTCAGTCAAATTAGATGTCGCATTAGGACCATTCATCAATTAATCAAGTGCATTTTCATCATTCAAATAATCATTATCATTCAACCTTCATCTTGCATCATCCATTTAATTAAATAAATCAAGACTTTATTTAAATCAAATCTTAAATTATATTCCATCATTTTCTGATTTAAATAAATCAATTATCAAAGTCTTGAAAGTCAAATAATCTAATCAGCATTAAATCAGCATAACCATCATTTAATCCTAATCTAATGCTAATCACATCCCACTTGCATTATCTAGATCTAGCCATTCGCACAATAAATCAATTTTATTGATTTATTAAAACCTCATTTTCCCTCAACGTGACAAGTCAAACATGGCATTTATTGCTCTTTTTTCTTGTCCCCCTCTCAAAATTTATTGCAAATTCAAATTCAAATTCTCCCTCTCATGGGCACTCTTCCCAAATCTTGCACATACATCAACCAATCACCATTTGACAAGTGTCCTTCTTTCATTGATCCAATCTTAGTCCCACATTGGTCCCTCTTCTGAAACACTCAGCATTTTGAAAATCTTTAAATACAAGCTTCATCCTCAAGCAAATCCTCCACAATTTATGCAAGGTTACTCTCTTCATTTGAGATTTGATCTTGTTCATCATCACTCCATCATCTCCATTTGCATTTTATCATCTTGAGCTTTGATCAAGGATTGGGAAAGGGTCACTAGCACATGTGACACCAATCCACTATGAGATAGTATTTTCTTCATGTTTTGTTGTATGCTTTCAACTAGCTTATCTAATCTTTTGTTGTTTTGATGGCATCATGAAGCATGTTGATTTATTTCATATGGATGTTGAGGGTTCGTTTTTCTTGAATACTAATCATGCTTGTTTATGTTAATTTTTAATCAAAATGCAGAATTTCACATCCTACAAATGGAGCTAGAAGGAGGGCACACGGATTTTCTTCACATCTGCTATGCATTGGCTTATTTCTGACTGTTTATTAACATAGCATTTGTGAAAGTTTCTAAAAGTGTATGCAATAAATCTATTTTAGGCATATCTAGATTTCATTTTTTTTGAAGCAATGAATAGTTATGTGTTTTGGAGTTACCAGTCTGCATCTACAAATTCTAAAACCTAGCGTGTATCTTACCTATGCTAGGAGGGAGCTGTGCAATGGTTGTGGAATTTGAATTTGTGCCTACAACTTTATCCTTTTGCGTGGGTCTTTTAGTTGTACGCCTTGCCCATCATATTTTTAATGCTGCCCATGAGAGCCGTTAGGGTGCAAGGCTCTGCATATCCTGTCAAACCATGAAGAACAGTTTGAGTTTCACCACTACCAACAGATACTGTGACGCTCAAATCTTGCCATGTTAACCTTGCTGAACCATCACCTGAGCCCTGTTCTTTCCTTGCTCAATTTCTGGTACAACTTAGTTATCAACAACAGAATTTGTCATTTTACACCTAATTTTCTTTCTCAACAGATAACCACTGTCTCAACAAGATAAAAAGCTCCAGACCCAGAAGCCTCTAGCAACCATAAAATAGCTCTAACTCTGCGCCATTATGAATGACTATATATCTGAAACAGATATTGATGTTATGACAAAAAGATAAAATCTTATTTTGATTTTATTGGTCTGTTAGTCTATGCTAAGCCGACCCATATAAATCAAAGCATTAATTTGGGGAGATTCTAATAGACGTTTAGTTGTTGGTTATTTCAATAGAAGTTCCTTAAAGATAGATTATTTAATGCTTGCCTTGGCACCCACCGTGGTTGGAGCTTGTTTTTTTATTGTGCTATATGCAGGCTCAAACTCGTCACTGCCCAGGATACCCAACTGCTGCGTGCATGCAACCCTGGAGTATACTCAGAAAGAAAAAGATTAGTCCAATCTGCGATTGAAAGTTATCATCTCTGTGTGAGTATTGGTAATGAGAAGGTAAGAAGAAGTCGCTGCCTCATTTATCTCACTGGTGCACTTTTAAGTTATTGAGACTGTACTCTTGAAGTGACCTCATTTTTTATTCTAGCTACATAGAGTGTAGAGGATTATTATTATGGCCTGATATTACAAGATAATTTCTACAAATATAATCGTACTCTGCTCAGTATATGGCTAGAATATCATAAGTATTTCAAAGGCGAAGTTTTAGTTGCTTATAAATGAACAAGGCTCAATCTTTCAGACATTACATGCTTAGTAATTATTATTATTTATCATTGAGGTAGATTAGGCAAGGCACATTTTCTCCACAAACCATCATTTGCTTGAGAAGAGGAACAACTGCCAATCGCTGTTTTCTCAGCAATACAGATACAAATTGCTTCTTTCATTAAATGTGGTAATCTTTCTCATCAGTATCGCTGGTATTTGTCATTGCATGTCACCATTTTCTCAAAAATACGGTTACAAATTGCTTATCTCAGTAAAAATCACCTTTTTCATTATCACCTGCTTTGAATATTAATACGCTGATATCTGACTTTCCATTATTTGTTTCAAAATTTCTAAACTCCTTTTGCATTCGTTGCACAATAGAGGACGCCAGTCAAAAGTTGCAGAATTTGTTCCTACACCTGCCAATAACATTTGCAAATAATCCATTTTCTGTGTATATCCTGCAATTATTGTGTTCCATGGGATAGCATCTGAGTGAAGCGCTCTGTCAACAGTCAACATACCTTCTCTATGCTTCTATTCTCGCACAGACAGATTTGCAAAGCACCATTTTCAGCACACAGTGTAGCAGAGGAATAAAGGGGGCCGGTGGAGTCTTTAAGAAGAGGAGAGCAAGGAAACATCAGAAGTGTGAAGCCAACTGTGTCGGTTTGAAAGCAGAAGTAAAGAGCACGGGTGAAGAAGAAATACCTACAGTGTAGTGAGTGTACTGAGTGTAGTCTTCAATGTGATCCAGATCCAACCCAAGGGCATCACCAAAGCGTGCCAAAGATCTAACTTTCGCCTGATCTGGAGGTTCTATCTATCCCTGTGTAGAGGAATCTGCCATATCCGCGCACATCTGATCGCTGCCAGTCAATCAATAGAAGATCTTTCATCTTCTTAGAAATCTTCCAGATTCAACTATTTACTAACTGAAATGATTATGCAACGACTTGGTGGCTGCGCCCATAAATACTGGCATCTAAGCATTAATTCCATAAGTTAGCTAATGAAATATTACGCTAACTCATAACTCTTCCATTACACATCTCCAATATATAACAGCGGGATAACACATGCATTGTTAACAGTATGAGGGGATATGGCAACATCTGTTATCGTGGGTTCAGAATGAAGGCGGCATCCCCTCTGGCTCTTGCCTGTGCCAGATGTTGAAATGCATGATCTTTACCTCATTTAAGTTTTAGTCATGATTTAACGTTGTTTTCTTTGCGCAGATACCAAAACAAACATCACATTTATTTGTTGTGTTTACTTTCTATTTGCTCGTCCTTTAAAGAAATCTTTCTTGTGTTGACTTGGAGCCCTTGTCATAAATTTGCTATTTGCAAAGATTTTTTAGGTGTTGAGGTCGTAATCATTAAATGAGAAATGGGGAAGATCCAGAACAAGTGACATACGACAGAATTTCTTTTTACCTAAGCATGTTTAGGAAATTTGTGCAAGCATGCTTTTATTACTATTGACTTTGGCCATAAGCAATGAAGGATACTCTTTAATATTTGCTTGTCATTATTATCCTTCATTAGGAATTTTTTTTTTCTACAAATGCTTATGATTTTTGAGGTAGCTAACTATTCAATGCAGGATTATCTATCATCAAGTGATAGCGTCAATGAAACAAATGCATTTTCCTTGATAATTGGGGAATCAAAACAAAAAAAAAAAAGGGGGGGAAGGTCTTTGAACCAAATACATTTTCCTTGAATAGCATGATTTTTTTTGTTGTTTTTTATAACCTCTTTTAAACTAAATCTTATTTCTAATAACTTTGTGATGTTTGTAGGTTGATATCAAAGTCAAACATCGGAATCAAGTGAAAGCGAAGGCGAAAAGGTACAAAAGCAAACAAAGGAAAAGCAAAGGAGGTACAAATGAAAAATGAAGGCAAAAAGGGAAAAGCGAAAGCGAAAAATCAACAAGGAGGAGGCTAGCAAACAAAGACGAAAGGGGGATGATTTTTTTTAAAACACAATGTGTTTTTTAACACTTTAAGTGTTGATCGACACTACTTCACTAAGTTGTTTATCCTTTCATTTTAGAACACTAATTTTCATTTGGGTCTAAAACGAACAATTTGATCTTCATTGCAAAGGACTTAAAATGAATCTTAGGACAAACTTACTAGATTTCGTTTTGGGATAAGAATTGAACAATCAAAACTCACACTTCATTTTGGTGCTTAAAACGAATTCACAATTGCTTTGAAGGGTATAAAACGAACAAGTGTTTAAATTGTGTGATTTTGTCTTTTGAGTACGTATCCTCTCCCCTTGCGCTTCGTGCTATCTAGGGTGCAAGAGAAACACTCAAAGTACATTTTATTGCTTTGAAACACTTCAATTTGGGCTTAAAAATTGAACATCTTATGCGAGTGTGAGTAGGGGCATTTTCACGTACATTCTCTTTCTTTGTGCCATCAAAGATCGATCGAGTTACGGATTGTGTCTTTGCTCACTTTTGTTTATCTTAGAGGGCCTGCCTTGGGGAAAAAGTACTCACCCAAGGGACGACTCAACCGGTAACACTCTAAAGCCAAGAGTATTTCCAGCCGGGATATAAATGAGGGTTTTGGTTCGCCATAATCAGCGGTTGGCTCGACAAGATGGATCGAAGGGGACTCTTGCCACGTTGGGTCAACTCCTACTGAACGAAAGTCCTTACTAGAACCCATGTGCTAGAATTTGCCAAAATCCTTAATCTATTTGTTGGTGCAAGAATGGTCATTCTGGTCTCTAGTAGAGATGGAAAGCCGCCATGGGAGTTTCATGGGTGTTGATGCATGGCCCCCGATTGACGTAATGAGCCGTGGAGGGGATGGGTCAAGCATCTAACCATCCACTAGAGATAAGCGTGGTGGACTTTTCAAGTGGGAATCCAACAAATATTGTCTTACACATCCATAGGGCTTGTAATTATTCTTTGTTTGAAAACACAGTGTGTATTCGAAAACATTTTGCAAACAAACATTCAACATGATTCTCAAAATTTCAAACCCTCTTGAAGAAAAATATCATTGACTCAATCCATATGTTACTGCTTTCCCTGTGGATTCACGTTCGTAGAGGTTCCTAAGCATTGGATTATATCTCAATTTGTCTTCTTGAGTAAGCAATAGGAAAACCCTTGCCTTAAGTTCATTGATTTTCCACATAAAATATCTTGTGGGGTTTAAAGAAATTAAGACATTGGACATCTTAGTTTGAAACTTTAATCAAAGAGAGTGTTTTTGGTAAAATAAAGCCATTAAGCAAAGCTAAGCAAAATGAACTTTCATGTGTGTTGAAGACTCCAGATCCCAAAAGCGCAAATCATTGATTGGAAATCCAAAATGTTCAAATCATTCCTTGGTTACAAAGGTCTTTAGGAAGCATATGCATGCTCTTCAATACCTAGGTCTTGGAAAACAAAGTGGTCTTTTTAGGCTCATCTAGGGATCAAAACAAATCAAACCTCTTTCATACATCTTTCAAAACATCAAATCCATCTCACAACTCATCTTTTGAAAAACTTTGAAATCATCCTTGAAGTATTAGGCTTTATGACAAAATCAAGCAATCATCCAAAATCATTGAGACCAAGTCCTTGAAAACATTTATCAAAACACCTTTGGTTATGAATGTGTAAATGCATCCTTTTGCATATCCTTAGTCAAAGTCATCCAAGTCATCTTATCTAGCTTAGTGTATGTAGATGAATCCTTCTCCATATACTTAGTGAAACAATCATCTTGTTTGGGTAGGTGTGGGTAGATGCATCCTTCTCCTCACACATATCCAAATCATCATTATTTTGAACACAACTATCCTTTAGATCATTATCAAACATCTTAGGGTTCTTTTTGTTCAAAATCAAAATCAAACTCCAAATCAAGATCAAGGACAAAATCTCAAAATCCAAAAATCAAACCAATCAAAAATCCAAAGTCCTAGCATTTCATTCAAGATTTATCAAAAGCCAAAAACATCCATAACATCCATCTTTAAACATCACCATCATATCATCATCACATTTGATCCTAAAAGGCATCCTAAAACTTTCACTTTGGGACATAAAATAGAGATTAATCCAAGGAATCAAGAGATTCATCTCCCATATTCTTGAAGATTGATCCCCGTTTTATGGTTCTAACTAGATCTCAATACAAGAAGAGTATGGAAGCCAACAAAGAAACATTTGCTTCAAGAAACTTTAAACAAACCAACGCAGAAATGAATCCAGAAGAATCAAGCAATCCATTGACCCTCTCATCATCACAAAATCCGCGAGAAGAAAACCAAGGGGAGGACCCTACCTTTGGAATGTCTCATGAAGAAATAGCTGAAATACTCCTAAATCCGGATAATCATCGAATGATCAATGTCATGATGAGACTCAACCCTTCGTTATACATGCTTGAATTAGCAAAACAAGGGGCCAAGTTGCCTTCGGATTTTGATGTGAGTACCATAGTGGAGACATCATTTCCATCAATATCATCCACCCCCATCACACCCATCATCACATCCAACATGATTCCAAATCCGCCACCACTACCACCAAAACCAAATGCGGCAAGACAATATGACATTGCGCTAAAAGCTCACCAGGCCTACCAAAAGGCCATCCAACAATATCTAGCCAAGCAACAAGCACGACGAGCTCGACAAATGCAACAATCCTCTCAAGCTACCCAACCAACACGAGCACAAACACAAAAGATGACAACTGTTGAGAACAAAGATCAAGATCACTCCATCATTGAATACCTTGAAGTTGTGTCTATTCCATCCAATGATCAAATGAACATATGTCAAGAGTCACTTCTCAATCATGATCAAAATCCACCAACAATACCCAATAATGATCCAATTCCACAAATGTCAACATCATTTGACCCTATGGTTGAAGACATTAGAAATCTCTCTACCGCAATTGTCGAAAACAATGATCAAAACCTCTCCATCAAGGAGCACATTGAGGATGTATCTACACAATCCAATGATCAACTCACCATACATCAAGAGCCACTCTTTAGTGATCTATTTCAAGGAGTGTTAGGACTATTTGATCCAATTGACATAATGCATGATCTGTTGACCAATGATCATATTGAAAATGTCTCTACATCGCCTTATGAGTTAGAGGACATATCTCAAGAAGTTATTCCAAAACAAGATCAAAATCTTTCACTAAGGTCTAGCAATGGTCATTTTCAAAACATGTTGATCCCCTTTGACCTCATGGTTACAGATGCTGAAGGAAACTTGAACTTGACCATGCCTAATGTCGACATCCAAAAGTCCTTTGTAAGAAATCCATCCTTTGAAACTGACCCATTTCAAGAGCTTGATCTAAAGCATGTTGAAAGCAACTCTGAAATCGTTCAAAATCAAGAATTTGTATCCCCAAGATACTACAATAAGCTAATGGACACTCTCCTATCTATGTGAGATGATCATATCCATGTAGCACATACTCCTCCATCTACCCATGAGATGCTTTCTATGGATGGACACATAGATGATCTTCATCTAGAACAAGATTGTGTTACACAAAAAGAGCAAATTCTTAACTCCTACAATCAAACGGAGTTGTCAACATCAGGATCGAATATGTCCCAAACTCAGATTGAGGACATCATGAATAAAGATATCCATCATTATCCGCTCAAGGAAACAAGTCAGATAGAACATCCAGAGTTAGCCAAGCAGCAAATTGAACTAATGTCATCTACAGTGGTCATTCGTCAGAGCACGTTTACTGAACAAAACACCTCAAAGCAAGCAAAATCAAGGAATGAAGGTGCTACTATCACCATACTGGGGGAAACTTCGTCTCAAGCAAACATCAACATAGGGAGCACAAAGAATCCTTATGATGAAACCGATGTCAATACTACAACCAGTCACGTCATGAATTGTCATCCACCCATCACCCCATCCATGAATTGGGACCAACGTCAAAAGAAAGATTTGAATCAAAGTACAAAGAATGTTATCAAATCAAGAGAAGCTGAGAAGCATAATGGACAAATCAAATACATATGGATACCAAAGAATACAAAGAAAGATCATCCCTATCACACTCCATCAGTCAAAGAAACTATGGGGAAAAATCAAAAAGGGAAAAGTATCCATCAAATAGGTCCGCAAAATCAAAAGCAAACTTTTCAAGCGACGTACAAAGTGTATCAAGCAGTTGGTCCTAATTCCACGCACACTATCGTATCCACCCATCATTGCTCATCTTCCCAAGTTTGGAGAGTCAAACGTTCCAAACTGTCAACCGATCCATCTCTTATCCCTAAGCACACTCCATCCACACCTCCACGCATGATATCCAATTCTCATATTGACCATGTATTATAACACTTCTTCATCATAAGGATTCGTATGCACTTTATCGCGATGTACGCATTGTGAGATGAGTTAACCCTATCGACCGCAGTATCAAGAATCCTAAAAGTTGCATTCAAGTGCACGATCTTAGCAAACCACTTCGTGGATATCGATGGCACATTATGATAGAAGTGACGATTAACACCACCAGTGTGGTTCAGCATGAATCTTCATAAAAAAATAAAAATCAAAAAATATCAAAATTCAAAAAATTATTGAAAACAAGAAAGAAAAAAATCATCCTCTAGTGAAAACCGCATGGGCGGCGCTTTGGGAAAGACAATGATGAAAACCTGGCAAACAGGCGTCATGTGTGGAATCGAGCATCTACGTGCGCCAGTTCAGATGAAAGCATCTCATCCCATCCGTAATAAATTGAGCATTTCATCCATCTTATCCATAATAAATCCATCTATCCATAAGCCATTTATCCAATCCATCTTTATCCATCTACATCCATCATGCAAGTTATCTTGATCTTGATAAAAAATTTTGGGGCACACCTTACGCTTGTTTACGGTGAACATCTTGACATGGGTCGTTTTCATTAAATCCTATCCTATGCAGCATTATCTGAGCCATGAAGCATTATCCAAATGAGCATTCATTATCCGAACACCTTATCTTATCACAAGATAATCCATGTCCCTCCATCCATACACCTATCTGAGCATCCACCCATTGCATTCCATACATTGCTAGACATTGGGGGCAGATATGTACATCTTGCTTCGAGAATAAATCTTGGTCTATGTCCTCCAACTTATGTGGCGATCTGCACATTGGCAAACGTAAAATGAAATTGGTCAAGCATCTGCAATCCAAAATCTGAAGCACTAGCCCATGGCATATTTTGACGAGAAGAAGTTCCTTATCAATCTTCAACTTTCATCAAACATCGATCCAAAAAAATCACTATCAGTCGCATCTAGGTTGCACTTCAAACGTCAACATCACATCATCTAAAACATCTTTTGTTTCAAACCAAGCTTCATCAATCATGATCAATCAAAATCTAATCAAGAAATCATCAGAATATCCTTGTGTTGCTTAACACTATCCTTTCACTGTTGTGCATCCTCAACAATGATTATCATCATCACTCTTGATCAAATCATCATCAATCCATCATCATCTT
This sequence comes from Sequoia sempervirens, assembly GCA_007258455.2. Classification (NCBI taxonomy): domain Eukaryota; kingdom Viridiplantae; phylum Streptophyta; class Pinopsida; order Cupressales; family Cupressaceae; genus Sequoia; species Sequoia sempervirens. Next base: position 43,020 of record VDFB02387212.1, read on the forward strand.
GGGGATATCTTTCCCAAATCCTTGTGTTGCTTAACACTATCATTGCATTGTTGTGTATCCTCAACAATGTTATTATCATCATCAATCCATTGATCCGATCAATCAACCTTAGCTTGGTTTTCAGAAAAATCCCAAAAAGAACACTGATATCATGTCCATATCCAAATTTTCAAAATCATGTGAAAAATCCAAAAACATCCAAAACATCGAAAAAATCCAAAAACACTCAAAAAGTCAGAAAAACATCAAAAACATTGAAATCCGAACTACGTCGTCTCTGAGCTTAAACGTAGGCAAGGCTAATCTTTGATCAACCCCTGAGACATCAAAATCAAAAAATTAAGAAAAACATCAAAATCCAAGAACTTTAGAAAAAACACAAAATCCAAAAAATTCAGAAAAATCAAAAATCAAAACATTTGTAAAATCTCAGAAAACCCCAAAACATCTAAAAAACATCAAAATCCAAAAACAGCCTCAAAACATTTCAAAATGTCAAAAACATCCAAATATTTGAAAAATCCACCCGTCCCATTTCGCATACACCCGAAATAATCAATCATCCATAATAAACTGATCGTCATCTCCATCCTTTGGCAACGCAAACAGAAACAAGCGCAACAGTCAGCAAAAGCAAACTTCAATCGTAAAACCAAAATCGAAGCAACAAATCTTTAAAACAAAATCAAACACTTGATCAGTCGTAAACATGTCAGTCAACTTTATATCATTAGCCTATCAATCAACTTATCAAACCATCATCCTCCTATACAATGTATGTCCTAGGATATATCGTTCCGACAATGGGCATCATTTTGGATATCACCTTGGATTCCTATCCTATCAAAACACATCCCTTTGGCTGAAGGTATGAGGAACATTGACTTGTTTGCATATTTGATCTTTTCTTTTGATTTATCTTATTGCACTCATTCCAAGGACCTCTCGATGATATCCGAATGAAGGATTTAGAGAGATAGGAATGGGGCAACGATCATTATCTTTTGTCTGCTGTGCTTGTTGGACGTTCTTGTAAAATAACTTGGCGAATACTTGCTTTGATAGGTACGCCCTAGCAAGGTTTTCGTATGTCAAGTGTGAACAAGAATACTCCTATCTGTTTGTCGAGTCAAAGTCCATCACACTAAGTACAACGCCATCCTGGTCCTTCATACCTTGATGCATCGTATTTAGGAGTGTAATCAAACATAAAGTAAGTGACCCTTTGATAATCCCAATCCTTGATAAGCAAATCATCATCATTTATCATCATCATCTCTAATAAAGTCTCGACCAATCATGGACTTGTTGGATCCTCTTGTCATCATCTCATTTCCGTGCTAACATCATGCATCCGTCATGCATCCATCATGCATCCATCCTGCATCTGCAAACCATCAATATACTGCATACCACATATCATTCATATCATACATCATAGGAAACATTGATCATTTCACATACATTGCATCATCATAATATAGATCTGTTAGTCTAAGCATCTGCATAAATCATCCATTGCATAATCATAGCATATCACATCACCCATCTCATCTATCTCATATCATATCATCATTTAAGTTATTTAGAATAATATAGATTTGTTATTCTAAGTATCTTGAAATCATCTTTGCATCATCATCCATAACCATCCATTTTGAACCTCTTTATCGCGAGATCAACCCTCAAATCGAATCTTTTCGCTCGATCTCTCGAGGGGGCAATGTACCAGTGTACTTCTTTCTGTTGGGGCATCCGAAAAATCATGAAATTTTTAAATTTCGATCGCGGCAAGTTATTCTTTGAACCAACACAAGTACATTGCTTCAAAGAGGGGAAAAATGTAGACATGCATAATTAACATTATGCATACGATTGGATTCAGTCAAATTAGATGTCGCATTAGGACCATTCATTAATTAATCAAGTGCATTTTCATCATTCAAATAAACATTATCATTCAACCTTCATCTTGCATCATCCATTTAATTAAATAAATCAGGACTTTATTTAAATCAAATCTTAAATTATATTCCATCATTTTCTGATTTAAATAAATCAATTATCAAAGTCTTGAAAGTCAAATCATCTAATCAGCATTAAATCAGCATAACCATCATTTAATCCTAATCTAATGCTAATCACATCCCACTTGCATTATCTAGATCTAGCCACTTGCACAATAAATCAATTTTATTGATTTATTAAAACCTCATTTTCCCTCAACATGACAAGTCAAACATGGCATTTATTGCTCTTTTTTCTTGTCCCCCTCTCAAAATTTATTGCAAATTCAAATTCAAATTCTACCTCTCATGGGCACTCTTCCCAAATCTTGCACATACATAAACCAATCACCATTTGACAAGTGTCCTTCTTTCATTGATCCAATCTTAGTCCCACATTGGTCCCTCTTCAACACTCAGCATTTTGAAAATCTTTAAATACAAGCTTCATCCTCAAGCAAATCCTCCACAATTTATGCAAGGTTACTCTCTTCATTTGAGATTTGATCTTGTTCATCATCACTCCATCATCTCCATTTGCATTTTATCATCTTGAGCTTTGATCAAGGATTGGGAAAGGGTCACTAGCACATGTGACACCAATCCACTATGAGATAGTATTTTCTTCATGTTTTGTTGTATGCTTTCAACTAGCTTATCTAATCTTTTGTTGTTTTGATGGCATCA